>MJUU01034167.1:192850-209977 GCA_002080025.1 Modiolus philippinarum
AAAAAAATATGCCAAAGGTGTATAACAACTGTTTTCTGTGTCAAACAGGGAGTGCGGGGATAGCTGTCGTTTCCGACAACATCTAGTCTTAAACAAGTACAACACAAAACAAATTGTGTGGTGTTTAACGGTAAACATTAAGCTGAATGGTGTTATGGTCATTTCAGTCTTTATTCTACAAATGTATTCACTGTTGATCAATAGTGTATCTAGTTAACGTGTTATTAAATTTTTGTTTCATTTGAAAAAAAAAACAATGAAGGGATATGGTTTAAATGGAATTGAGACAAAGTCTCTACAAATACATGGTAAAACTAAGCAATGAAACAATACTTTTATTGTTGTTCTTCATCCTGAAGTTAACATGAGGCCTTCAACAATGAGTTTTACTCATACCTCATAGTAAATTCAAGACAGTTGAAATTATATTTGAATAGAAAATGCAAAATAAATCTTTTGAATTATGCCACAATCGGACATATATTCAAGATTTTAGCTATGAAGTTGCAAATGAAGGAAGAGTGAGGGCTATGTAGATGTTGGTATTTATTACAGAGAATGCAGTAAGGAACAAAATCAAACACCAGTGACAGGACATGACAAAAAAATTTCAGGCACCCTCGGACAAACTTCAATCATCTCGCACTCAAGCTTCGTTCAAGACTAAAAATATTACCTTACGAATGCTAATTTCACAAGCAAAAGAATAGTATATTAAATTTGATATACCTTACAAATATCGGCAAATGCTTGTTCACACCAAAACACATCATAAAACTTTACATTTTGCACACTTATATGCTTCCAGAATACTGTCGTAAAATTCTGGTTTTTGACAACCACAATTTCTTCAACATATTGGTGTTCTGAAAAAAAAAAGATTAAAACGTTTTTATGCATAAATCATTTAAAAAACAGAATATATTAGAAATAAACAGCGTATCATACGATTATTCAGAATATCAGACTCAAACAAATGTCATTTGACTGCAATACTGTTGGAGATGCGAAAAATTATCCGAAGAAGGTCCCTTAATATTATTATTAACAAAGCAATAAAAGACACATTGAAAATGAATTAATATGGAAAAGATAAAAGGAAACACTTTCATTGGTCGAAATTACAATCACATGCCACAATCTACAAAGGAACTTCAGAAGAAAAACAATAAAAAGACAAACGTAGACAATGATAGGAACTCGGGATAGCCGGACTTGGTATCGGTACTAGTAAGACCTAGCGGTCAGATTAAATCTGTTAATGGGTACCCATATCTCCCCATTCTCTATTCCGGTTTTTATAGTATAATCAACATACAAGGTCCCATGGTGACTTCAAGATGAAGAAAAACAATAAAAGCGTTGTTCCTTTGCTTGTTTTTAGCATGTATTTGTAGAGACTTTGTCTCATGTGCATTTGCTCTATATCCTTTCATTCACCATACAAATAAAACCCAATACAGGTAATTCTCAAGACCACAATCTTGAGAAAGAATGAATAGGACAACACGTAATTTAGAAAGATGGGTCAGGGAGTGCTCGCTGCTAAAAGAGCCTTGTCTGCTGGTAAAACACTGTCGCATTACGGAAGAAAAATCAAATTCAAAACTTCCCGAAGTTTTTGGTTAAGAATCATCATGGATTTCAGTAGACATCGGCAGTATCAGTGAGAGGCAATTAATATAAGAATAATAACAGGAAACTCCTACAATGGCCGTAAACCACAATCACATGCCACAATCCACCAGGGAACCGCACGAGAAAAACAATAAAATGACAAAAGACAAACATGGACAACGATAGGAACTCGGGATAGCCGGACTTGGTACCGGCACTAGCAAGAGCTAGCGGTAGGGTTAAACCGGTTTATGGGTACCCAAAACCTCCCCTTTCTCTATCCCGTTTCCCTATAGTATAATAAAACATACAAATAAAACCCAATACAGGTAGACTACTTTATAGTCTTTTGCAAAACTTATTAAAAGTGTTTAACAATTCATGAAATCTGTAACCGTGTTGTAAAAGCTTGTGATAGTGAAGAGTAGAATAAACGCGTACGAATCGTTCTGGCTGAGATATAAACACGCCGTATTATGGAGCTAAAGGAACGTTGAGTAAAGAAAATGGAAATTAGTAATAGTGAAATCAAAACCACCCCCTTTATCATAAGTTTAAGTTTTAATTTTACCAGAGTCAACGATGATGGTAAGGCAGTATTCAGAATCATTGTTTGCTTTATAATGTCAATAGAGTCTAAAAACTTGGAATTGTCAATAGTAAGGATATCGTCGATATGGCTATTGTTTTCATTGAAAATTGAAATAAGTTCATCACTGTTTTGTACGGTTCCATTTTGTATTTTTTTTTCATAAAGTCTCGTTCCTAACAGTACAGAAAAAGATATGCAACGAGAGTTACAGAGTGGGAATTTCAATGACTTGTTGATAAACGATGTCGCCAAAACGAACAAAATATTGTCTAGCAAAAGATTCAGTGCCTTAATCATGTCATCGAAAGTCGAGGAACAATGATTTTTGCTTTATTAGAGAATAATCCTTGCTTTTTATTACAACAAAAAAGAATTGAAAGATCATTTAATTAGTTGTCCCAATTTTGAAGTCGTACTTTTGTTTCACCGAAAAATATTTCGCATTATTAAAATCACAACCTTTTTTTTTCTGGCCAGCACCAAAGCTGACTGATTAATATTTTTGGGGATTTTTTTTTATAGTTTATCAGAATAAACAGGTTATATTTCAATAATATTCCATTTAGTTGTTCAGATGCATTTGAAAATGAGAAAATATTAAGGGTGTAGGTAAAAGAGTTCCAAAATTATTGTTTCATTTCAAATTATAAAATTATGTATCATGTGTCTTTAAGTTATTTTGACGAATACATCCGTCTTCACAAAAAGTGAAGCAAATACGAAATATCCCCAAATTTTAAATGGCTTACCTTTGTTATAAAGAGAGATCTTGGACTGATCTTTGGAAAGTCCGACTTCATTTTGTGACCATACAACGGCTGTAATGACCTTTTCATGGAAGGTAGGACGAAACGTCATCGAACATTTTGTTGTGCCAATTATTTTCTGAATCACTTTATTTTCCACAATAAAATGGACCCTATATGTAATATTCTCACCATTCCATGTCGTGTTTGGTAAGGCCTATAATAAAATGTCTTATTTTTGCAATCTGAACAATTTCATAAAAACCAACTATAAGCCTAATAAAAAGTGTTTGCAAAATGTCTTATAACTTAAACTTCTATCAATCAGTTACTTTATCCCACTATTACTATTTTCACTCTAAATTCATCATGATCAATAATCATCAGTGCTTTACCATGTGGTATTTTTAAAGTGAGCACAGGCATCTTAAATTACTCAAAATCACTGACATCTATATAGCTTCTGCACCTTTAGTGGGATACAACATTTCTTTTCTCGAGATAGTGAATATGCTTATCTAAAAAAACTTACTAAAATTTTAAGTCTTGCCTTAGAAATTATGGAGACGTCCGAAAAGGTTTTCCCTTTTTACATTGTAATTCAGGAGTTTCTTATGAAATTCTCGTTTTTGTTTAGGTTCCTTTTTTGTCCTAGTGATTTCTTATATTTCCTAACCTTTTTACTGACACTTTAGACCGATTTTCTTGCTTTTAGTTCTATTTGGTTGCCAATGTAGTATTGATTTAAACAACCATGTCATGAATAAAGCCCACTTGAGGGTTCAATATCTTTCATATAATCATTAAGAAAAGGAAAAAGAGATTTGTTCGTCTTTTTATGAACAAAAGCCTAAAACATAAGGAAAAAATATTTTCGGTGTACGAGTCATACAAATTAAATTTGAAAGCAAATCGTAGGTGATTATTTAAACAAACAGTCTGCATTGCATTGGATCGGCGTTTTACATTTCCCCAAATTGGCATTACATTTCCGAAAAAAATATATTACGTTTCCGGAAAAAATAGTTTACCTTTCTGCAAATATATATATAACTTTTCCAGAAAAAAAAATCTTTTCCGCAAAAGAAATATCTCATCTTTGTAAAATATTTTGCGACTTTACAACCACAATTTTAAGTTTATACAATTAAAAAAATAATAAAAAAGACAACCGCTACATGATCCAATAAATTTTGACTTGTGACATTCGCAGTATATTTTGTACAAAAGTATTACATACAATATTAAAAAGAAACACGAACTATATCATACCGAACAAGTATTTATTGTTTTGATAAAAAGAGAACATATCTATCCAGTATGAAAAAGAAAGGAAATGGGGTAAATGTCAAGGAGCAACATCCCATATCAAGGTTAAAACGACCCAAAGCAAAGCATCTAGGGGTCACCGTACGGACTTTAACACAGTGAGGAACCTCACACCATATAGCAAGCCCTAAATGGCCCCAAAAAGGTAAAAAAGTGAATATGTTCACCTCATACTTGTATTTCAAATTTCCATTTTAAAGTAAACATGTTCAAAATCCTAACTGGATTTATCAGTGAAGATTTTAGAGTTAATCCCAATAATCAAAACAAAATAGTGTGGATCCACCCAGTACATTTCTGAACAAAGCTGACGTTCGTATTTTTTGTCAATTTTATTCAATCATTATAAATCACATTGAAATTGTAATGAAAGCTACCTGATTAACTAGGTAAATTTTCGGAAACGTAAGGCATAAAATTTGCGGACACGTAATAATGAACATCTGAAAAATTTGCGGAAAAGTAATGCGCCTCATTGGATATTACTTGTGGTGATATATAACACAGTTACTGTGAATTTTATTTCTGCATATGGCATACACTTCCATTTTCCATAATAAATGTTTTTCAAGTACGCCACAATATTATTTCCCTTAGTATTTCTTCAAAATATCACTCGCCCTCACCTGCCAGTAAATAGTAAATTCCTTTCTCATTTTTGGCCTTAACTGGATTGAGTAACCTCCAGGATGAATGTTTGGTGATGAGGATGGGACTAAAATATAATGAAATTGTTCACATAAGTAAAAAATAAAGAGCATAATAAAATATGAAATATTTTTATCTGATGCGTTACTACTTTTTCATCGAACTCAAAGACTACAGAAAAATAAAAATGACGTTGCATGGTTTGACGTTGTGGACGTTCTTGTCTGTGCACATTTTAACTATTAGAAAAGGGTTCGAAATAGGTTTTGTGCTTAGATTGTACGAATGTATTGTCAAATCATTTTGCACAAGTGTTTTAAGTAAAAAAAATGAGTAGGCTCGCATATTAAATCAGCCTGATATGCCAAATAATTTTGAGTAATAGAAAGTTAACTCACGCTTATACATTTAATTATAAAATTGTTTTTAATTTTTCATACATAGAAGAGAAAAGTTAATTCTTCCATAAGTGATTATTTCCGAAGAGGTAAGGCGACCGAATAAAGACTAGCTCACGTGCACTTGTATCAACTCGGTATATGACAAATCAGGACTGTTAAGCTAACTGTATCCATTACGAAACATCACAATAGAAGTATGTTAAAAGGGACTGGGACTTTGTTATTACATTTAAGGTTTCGGGACATTGAATCCTATATTTTACTGAAGAAGTATCAACTTTTATTTGATATAAATTAAAGATCGGTATATTTGCGTGGGCGCCTTAGCATCACCACGCAATTAGTATTAGAGAGGCTTGACAGGATGCTATGGAGGGTACGTGACTTCGAGAATTGTGGGAAAGTGCCTCTAAGAAGGGAAAAGATAAAATACTTTAGTAATTTAAAGCAATGGCGCCTCTAAGGGATAACGTCTAAGGCAAGGCGGTTTACATCTGTGTTTTTGTTTGTACAAACATTCTCCAAGTGACATTGATCAGCCAGTGTATTGCAATTTAATTAGGTGAAGATAAAGAATATAAACATCGTAACATTAAATCATTATACAGCCGTGTCATCCTATTTGACGCATCGGGTAATGTGATGCACTGGCTTTATTTTTACGCTATCTTTTTTTACTTGGCAATCACGTAGTGATTTGCCAAGTATATTGGTTGGCTACGTTTTCTTCTATACGAGGGTTTGAATGAACTGCAATGAATATCAGCAAACAAAAAATATTATCATGTATCATTATTATTGAACTAAAATTAAATCTAGTCAAAATTGCGAAACGTTCACTTTTTGTTCGCTTATTTTCAATGCCTTCAGTTCGTTATATCAATATCGTAAGCGACATATTTTCGTAACCACTACACACATGTACACTTATCAGACATTTAAACAACAAGTATAAGCTTTCCAAAAAAAGCTTGCCGATTTTCAGCATTTAATTAATTATAATGAGCATTCTGACAGTGGAATGGTTGCATTTTTACATTTTATATTTGGTCTATAGCAAGGCCTATATGGTTACATGCCAGCCCGACACAGTTCATCGAACCATCCATTTGAGGTTAAGTTTGTTCTACTATCTAATGAAACACAATTTTGAAAAGCTATACCTTGGTGATGATTCAAGCTTATTTCGGTTCATTTTGTTCAGTTGTTTTTGAAATTGTTGAAGGACAGACAAGACATACCATGGACGCATAATGATGGCAAAAGCTGACATGGCCCATTAGGCCAGGAGAGCTAACAACTAAAATATTAAAAACTTTAGAAATGTTTTTTTTATTTTGTCCAACAGATTGGTGGTAATTTGTAGTTTTTATGAAGAAAGTGAATGTTACTTTTAATTATTGATGCAAAATGATGGATAAGAAGCTTGTATTTTTTTCTACGCTTGAACGCAGGTAAAAACTAGAGTTGCGCATGCCCGGGTGCGCATGCCCTTGCGCTAGGCTTCGTCCAAGGATTTGTGCGCATTCTTTTTCACATATTTTATGTTGTCATGTGAATAATTTAATTTCTTTCATTTATCATTATCATTAAATGAAATAGATTATATCATCATATCGTATTATATTTTATTTGTTATCTTTATGTTATAAATTGCATGTATTTATAACCTGTAAACCCTCGTGCCAAATGGGTCAAGTCTTTAATGAAAAAGAATGTAAAACAATTTGTACCTGTAGTAAAAAAAAATCGTCCACTTTTCCTGGGTCTTTTTCGGCACAGGTTAAAAACACACACCATATTTTGTCCATGTTGACAATCGCTTCTAACGAATAAGTTTAAAACCACATGTTGACAATCCTAAATGTGTGGCATCGCGTATTTATTTGTTCACACTTACATGTACTGCTGAATGGTACAACGTAGTAAACCCACGGAGTAAACCCCAATATCATGAAGAATACGTTGCATTTACACGTTAAAATTAAAAAGTACATGGCGATGTTAAGGTCGCATATTGCTAGCCAGTTGTTAGTAAGACCTTTCATGTAACTATATCTTAAAAACATTTGCTAGCAAGTACTTAACTATAGCCCTTGAAAGGAACAAAATAAGCCAGACACAGGAAATGCTTCCAATTCTTAGCTGCAAATCGGCAATATAGTCTGCTGCACCAACTGCACTATAATAACATTGTTAAATAACAATCTAGTGTTGACAGTTTTCACACACACCTAAATTGATATGCTATTGTTTAATTTTAATCAATGAAATTCCTTTGTCTGCTGTTAGGTACTTTTATAAAGTCATTCAAGCTGCTTAGACGTGTTCCTAAACTGCCCATAACTATATGAAAATTTGGGATATTGATACATACCAGATAAGTGAGAACCCTATTGATTTTGAAGAATTTTTGTCAAGGTCAAGGCAGTTAAGAATATTCTTACTTCCATTTGTTCAAATTTATACCCCATTAACTGTAAGTCATGGAAACAATAATAACGTTTAGCTGTTAAGAAAACAAAAAAAAAATAATAACAAACACTTTTTCTACTGTAAATTTCCTGAAACATTGATCAAGTTTCAGTATAGTGCATACATCATACTTAAGCTTGTAACTTAAAAGCTTCAAATAATACAAAAACTGTAAAATGTAAAATTAAATCCACAAAAACTAACATATACCAGTTTTTGAAAATATTATGTGCCCACGATTGCTTTTTTGAAGAAAAGCAACTTGTCTTCAGTTATGTATGCAATTCCTCGTCCTGTTACTTCGTCTTGCTCACGAAAGATATCCCGATCTTCGATCTTCTTATATGTAAGAAGCTATTATTAAAATTACCAACATACCATCTTTATCAGTTTGTACTTTGATGATGCGTTCATCACTCCAAAATCCGTTGTTGAATGGTATACTAGAAATACTGATGGTATAGTAGGTATATTTTAACAGGTCTGTTAAACTGATCTTTACTACATTTCGGTCGCACGTGACAGCATATCGATCATCTGTTGCACATAATTGTTTGGTACTATTTATGTACTCATATTGTACAAATACCTGGAATAATGTTTTGAAATACTAGTACTTAGAATAAAATTAATAAATGTAAAAAATGTAAATTTTCTTTTCATTTGAAAATGAATCAAAATGTTCCAATATTTCAATAAGCTAAAAATCATTAAAAACATTTACTGATCAATCTTAAAGCATGAAATAGCATAAAACCAGGTTCAAAACAGTTGTCTCCTTTAACTGTCCTACGCTCTTTCCATTTGTGGTATCAATTTTCTTAATTTCTGTAATTAACCAAACGCCAAGTATTTTATTGATAAATCGAAACAAACCTTTTGAACTTTTTTTGAACCCGGTCCATTGGAACTGAAGATCAGTTGAAATGTTTTATTGTAGTAACGATTATGATCCCACTGTATAGTTACGGATGTCGAATTTTTGGTGACACTCTTCAGTTTTTGAACCGGATTTGGCTTGACTGAAAAAAAAGTATTTAAACTTAAACTAAGACAAAGATATGACCATTTTAAGACTCCAAAGAAATATATGTATGTAAAGTTATAAAATATCACTCGTATGAAAATTTAAATTGTAACCAATCAATCATACAAACCATTGCTACTGGATGACCAGGCAAACTATGAATATTTTTGTTTTAGTCGTCAAGATATTTGGATTTTCCAATTGTTTAAAATAATTGTCTGTGACATGCTAAACTACACAAGTTTGATTTTTGCATATTTTACGAAAGGATATGGAGTAAATGAACATGAGACCATAACACATATGTTAACTCCAACTGCAATAATTTTAATGAGCTGTATGGCCATTTCGGAAATTAATTCCTCATCAGCAGCACTAGAACCCAAACAAAGGAAATCTATATAATTTCAAAAAAATGTTTTAAATGCATAAACCCAAACGAAATCCGAATAATCAGTAATATCAAATATGGCTAAGGACAAAACTACGATGGAGGGAGTTAATCCTTCGGTTTTAGAATTTACATAAATTTAGATAATAGTATTTGAACGAAGTGTACACATGAGATATTATCTCATGTACAAGTACACCATATCTAAGAAAAATATACATGATAAGCTCTGCTTTTAGAATCAATTATTCTGATTAGCGAAATAAGCCCTATAAAGATAATAAAAAAACATGTTTGTTTGTCATATTGTACGTATGATATGTATACTAATGCTTTAACTGCATCTGCCAATCGTTTCAAAGAGTGTGTTAAACAACTGAAATTATTCAGTTACTGGTGCAGTTGGTGTTATTTGTTTTCAACGTTTGAAACGAAAATCCTGATCCAACAAATAAATAACAATAAATTCAAATGAAATGTTTTTTTTTTAAATAAAATGGATGTTGATGTTGATATAGGAAACAAGGTTTGATATAATCTATTATGCGTGTGTACAAAATTCATGGAAAAAGGACTTTACCTTTATGTCGCTATCTTCTTATAATTATGAGAAGCTAAAAATCTAATTCTTGAAGAATTTTCATTAATTAGTTTAAGTGTAACTATCAAAACTGCCTAGAAATATTGTCCCCTTTTAACGGATCACGTACACTTACCGATGAACAAAAGGGACTACTTGTTAACATTTATTATTAAAAAGTTATTGCAGAATATTTAGGACTCTGACTTTTGACAAAGTAGGGAAAATTTTTTTTCAAGATTACAGAGAACGTAAATTTGATAGCATTTTTATTTGTTTTTGATGGTGTTCAGAACAACTCCAGTTATTAACCATACAATAATATCGAAATTGTATGTCCTTAAAGTGGAAAAAATAATTGCATAGTTTAAAACAGACAATATTTTTGACTGATTATGTTTATTTCTTTTTATTGTATGTTTATATATGCTTTCAACCCTTATGGGTACAAATGTGCATTTCTAAATAAATCCATGAATAGTTTGATATCAGTTATTGTTTATCTTAGTCATGGGAACAGAAAAACAGGATAGCAAAGAGCTATTGGTATGCGGATGGCTTGTTTTGACGACGGTCTCTTCATTATTTCACAACCAAATTTTTAAAATATAACTTCATTGACCAAGGAATCTCTGGATTGGCCTCTCCAACTTCCTGCAACAACAAGGAAGTTTTGCCCAGCTGTTGTATTTTAAGCACATTTATTGCGTGTTCTATAACAAATATAAAAAAGTTTGTAAATCATAAATTAAAAATATCAATGACAGCTGTTAAAAATTTAATCACACTACGAATTTTAAAAGTCGTAAAATGACTAATGTAGAAGTGTTAATTACTTTGAATTCTGCATTTGCCATTTCTATATTGCATACTTAATCATTGCGAATAATTGAAGGATAATAAATGACTGATAGAAAAATAAATATTCAGAAAAGTAAAACCTGTAACAGAGACTCAACTATCTTGTACAGCAGCTATTTTATTTTTGGGTAGTCGTAAGGGCAATGAAACTTTGCCTAAATTTAACGGGACGAGTAATGCATTTTTTTCACAGTGTACAAAAGTATCGTTTTGTTGTTTATGGTTTTTTTTATTGAGTCCGTGTTGTTCATTTTTGTATATGTATGTGTTTTCATTTTCTTTTCTGTGCCGTGCTCATGTTAAGTCTTTGTTTCTTTGTTCTTCCTACGTTGCCATTGTCCTTGGATTGTTCTTTTTAGACTGACGGTTCGGTTCTCACTTACTTTACATCTTTGACATTACCTAAGAACTCAAAAAAACATATTGCATCTAAATGTTTTCTTATCTTCCTCGTCAAAGACAGATGATATTTTTCTCAAAGTCAAATTTAAAATGTATCCATATCCCCTGTCAAAAATCAAATGTAAGAAAAATAAATGTTGTGCAATGGCCACAAATGGTAAAGCGGACCACAATTAAAAGGAAAAAAAGCAAAAATATACAAAATAACGAATTAAAAGTCAAATAATTGAAACACAAGTGAAATGTCCAACGTTCAGGCCTTTTGGCCTTTAACTAGGGGGTGATTGGACAGAAAAACACCGCCAAGAAAAAGTTTATTTTTGATCGTTTTTGTCTTTTTTTTTTGCGGGAATATCAAATTGTACTACAGGCATTGCGAACAAATGAAACTAAATGAAAATGTAAGGGTCATGTTTTCAGCAAAATGTCTTGCACCTCAAAATCTTACTAACTGTTCTATCAATTTCTATCTATTGTTTTTAAACTCAAACATTTAATACATCTCAAACCAAAACGTCTTAGCCTTCAATGTGTTTTGAAGATTAGCTTCATACGGAAATAAGAATTTCAACGGAGAAGCATTTAATAATAATGAACGCAGTATGTCCTTTTGGTTTTTCCCGATTTGGCTGAGGCAGTAGAACTCCACAGCGTTTGCACTATAGAAACAATGGATTAGACTGCCGACCCAGATTTACTTGAGATTATTTCTATGTTTCTTTGATTTTATCTTCGATTTTCCAAAAGACGTTCATAAATTAACCTCTAAATAAAACATTTTTTTTCTAACAGATTTACCCTTCAAAACAATATGAACAATAACTAAAGCTACGCAGTTATATTCTTGTTTCTAAGACAGTTTTCCAAGAAAATAATGAAGTAAGGAGATATTTATTTTGTTACCTTTTTATTGCTTAATAATATTATTGAGACAGCCTTTTACATTAAACAAACCCTAAAAAGAGGTGAAAAAAGTAAGCTATGGACTGCCTAAAAATAGAAAAAAAGGAAGGACCCAAAACCAATTAATTTGTTTTAGTTTTTTTCTGATTTATGCACCTGATCTCACCCATTTGTTTTAAAGGGCCCGTGTTGTTCATCTTGTTTTTTGTATGTGTGTGTGTCTTCATTTTTCTTTTCAGTGACGTACTCATGTTAGGCTTTTTCTATGTTTTTCCGATGTTGCCATTGTCCGTGGATCATTCTTTTTTAGACGGACGGTTCGGTTCTCACTTACTTTATAAAACCTAGTTTAAAAAAGGCCTGTCTTTCTAAAAAAAAGGCATTTCGGTGATAAATCCATCGCTTCTTTAACGCATATGGTATTTGTCATCAATTTATTTTTCTTGCATTGATAACTTTAATAGCCTTTCATATGCAAAACTCAAACACATATATTTAAAAAAAATCAAGTCAGAGCCTGCTAAAATTATTTTGAGTGTGCGATATTTAATCTTTCAGTTCTCATGTTTCTTTATCAGACATAACCCTAGGATTTGTTTTCTATAGGACAAGTTGTAGCTTTATAGTAGGGTGCCCAAGTGACGATTTTTCCGATTTTGGGTTAATGGAATAACACACACCTGTATTATACATGTTCGGAAAAAGGATACCATGGCGCATCGAAATGTCGATGTCGTAGAGATTGAATTTGGTCACATTTTAATTTAGATGGGGGTTAAAGGTCAGGTCCTAAAATTTGGAAAATTTTGATGCATTGTAAAGTGAGCTTGATTTCACAGATGAAACTGCAACGAAATTCGAATATTTTTCGGGATAGTTCTTTAGTTTTACTTTTGTATATTTTATAATGATTTGTCTGTTGTCTTTTTTCAACAAGTTTCAAGGGTGGCATTTTCTTTAAAAGGTCCGTCATTTTGAATATTTACACCTCCGTGATATGAGGGGTTCTTTCGGATATAAAGAACTGCGCATTTCTGACTTTTATAGGATTTTTCTTTAAAGGAAAGCTTGAATTTAATTTTAAAACTAACCGCTAAAAATAAACTTAGTTTAGGAGAATTAAATCGTACTTTCGTTATTGGTATAAATAAGTCAATTTTCCCCCAAAAAACACACACTGACATAAATCTGACGTAAGATCGTTTTCACTGAAATCAAACCTTATAATATTATCTGAAATGACACAGAAAAGTGATTTTAAACGTGAAAACAAATACATGTGCTTGGAAAATGAAAACATAAGCAATGTAAAATTGTTACTAGATTCCCGCTATTTAACTAGAATTGGGCTTGTCAAGTAGTTTTGACAAGAAATGATTAGATTTATCTTTCATTGTACACTCAAAAGAACATGACCAATTGGCATGGTCTTCATATAGACTAAAATTTGAAAGTTTTACGCAAATTTTGGCTTTTTATTTGTTGATTTCGCTTTAACGGTGGACATTACATCCATGATTTTTGGAGCATAGGTACAATTCGTATATGTACTTTCGTTAAAGTTGGAATATATCAGAAGTAAAGCATTTTTCTTTCGCATTTAATGAAAATGTCGTTAATTTAGACTCAAATTTACCCCCATATTAATACCGATAAATTACAAAAACCAGTCAAAAATAATTTGCATTCTATGATTCAAATAAATATTTCAGGTCTTGACTTCACCGTAAATAGCTTTTTATAAGCATGTAAGAGAGAACTACTATTTTCTATAACTTTAAAGATACCATATCCCGAGCACTGTTTTAGGTACATTTAAAAAGACGATATTGGAGAAATCGTGACCACAGGAACTTTCTACGACAGCTAAAAATTTGAAATTTAATAGTTGTTCTATCATTTAAAATAAAAATTAGCCGTGTGTGATTCCGTTAACCCAAACTCAAAACTAAGCGTCTTTTTGAACCTTGGGCACCCTATTATTATATTTAGCGAGGGCACTCTTAATATTTCCATTAAATTTGCCTATTTTTGCTTTTATCTCTACATCAATTCCGTCTGTTAATGACTGAAGACAAGTTTTAGATCAGTGTCCACGTACAGTTTTATTAACTAGATACTTCCTCTTTTCACCTTATTATGAAAGTATTTTAATACATGACAATTTAAGGCAATTTACAAGGCTAAAACTATTTTAAAAATATAATAATGCCATGCAATTATGGATTGTTTGAAAAACCGTGTTAATATTTTGCAACTTACATGTAATTTGTAAAGTGTTTAATTAGAGGCAATCTTATTAAATCTTGACAACTCTGATGTTATCATTAGAAAAGGAAAAATGGATTTTCAGAAAATAGCATTATTAAAATTTCGCTTCAAAAATAGCTATATTGAACTAATCACATTTTTAAGCAAGCAATTTGACTTGTTGATAGAAAAAAGATTATAGGATGACAGAATAACCAAACGGACATTTGATTAAATAAGCAAAGTTAATAATAGCACTGATGCAAAAAAATTCTTGTATAAACAGCAGAAGTATAGTCTCTAACATTGTCTCCCGTTTGTTACATATAGTCGGTACAACATAATAGACATACTCGCAATATCCAGTAAAAAACCGGTAATATCGGAAAAGTTACAATAGAAATCATATGTTTGTCATATTGGATATATAATAAGTATAAAAATGCTTTGCCTCTGTCAATTGTTTCAATTGTGTAAAATAACTGCAATATTTAATAACTTTTGCATGAAATATGTGTAATTCATTTTCTGTTTGATTGGTTTTAAAATATTCAAATTAAAAAAAACACACACACAAAAACAATCGAAGGAGACAAGGCCTGATATATGTATACAAACATCAGTCATAATCAAATAGGGGCATGGCAAATGGCGAAAGAAAGCTGCAAATAACTTTTTGTATGAGGACAGTTTGCTTTGACGACGCATTCTTGAAGGTCTATTTCAGTATTTCTTAGCCAATGCTTTAAATTAGGCTTTATTGGCCATGTAATTTCTTAGTTGGTCTTCCTAACTTCCTGCAACAACCAGGAAGTTTTGCACAGCTGTTGTATTTAGAGCACAAACATTGCGTGTTCTATAACAAATATAAAGAAAAAAGTCTGTCAATCATGAATTAATAATATTTATGACAACTGTGTAGAAATTAAATACCAGTATATTGTATTGCACGTCGAATTTAATACTAGTAAAATTTCTCATTACAGAAGTGTCAATTACTTCTGCATTTGCCATTCGAATTTGCTTAATTAATTAGTCAAAATAACCACTTACATGACTAATTGTAAATAAATAATCTGAACAGGAAGGGTTTTAACAAAGATAACAATATCTTTGATAGCAACCATTTCATTTTCGAGGGTTTTTGGTAAAGGGTTCAAAATTGTGTCCACCAACGTGCAGGCGTGAAGTGTTTTTGGAGCAATGCAACATTTTTTAAAATGGCCATATTCAGAGCCTAAAATTTGTAGTAATTTTGGTATTTTGTTATTTTGCAACTTCAACATTATCTTAAATGCAAACAAAATCTTACAGATTAATTTACTCGAATTTAAACTCAAAAATAAAATTATCTCTCCAGTAACCAAATGGTTACAGTATGCATAAAAGGGTAGTTTATGTCAGCGCTGAAGTACTAGTTTTGCCTATAATTAGTCTGGAATACAGTCGGTCGGATCAACTAGTAGTGATAAAAAAATTGAACGGAATGATTCACAAGTTTGTTCTTTTGGACAATGTTTGACTTTCGTTCATCGAACTGAACACTAACTTCATAATTATTTTGTGTATTGGTACATTCATTTCTTTCGAAATTGAGTTTATTGAATATTGTAAAAAAGTTCAAGTAAATGTCCACGTACAGACGATAGCGAACGTATTTCAAAACAAGACAATTTAAAGAAATTCAGAATCATTAAAACTTTTTTTAAATATTATAATTTTATGAATTCGTTCATTGTTCGAGAGAGCATGTCAAAATTTTGCAACTTACATTTCATTTAACATGCAGTTTGTGAATTGTTTAATATGAAATTAACTAATTAACTGGTTTCGACTTCGATTTTTGTGAATTTTACCCCTTTGTTCCTTCGGTATTCTACTGCCGTTGTTTCAACTTTGATTTTTTTCATTGGAAAAGGAAAAATAGATTTTCAGAAAATAAAATAATCCAGATAGCACTTTAAAAATAACTATTCTGTACTAATTATATTTTTAACAAGCAATTTGGGCTGTTTAAAGAAATAACAGGATCGTAACAAGACCAAACAAAAGTCTAAAATAAGCAAACTTGACAGGTTTTGATATTCAGAAAAATGAATAAGGTTTGCTTTGGCAAAAACTTGGACTGATGGTTTATATAATCAATACAAAAAGAAGAATAACAAAGGAAAGCCTTCCACAGTGACATGCAAATAAAAGCAAACTACCTAAACATATGTACGCGTTTCCTTGTTCTGATGGTATTTTGACAAAGGTCCCTCCCGCAAGTTTAAATGAAAGCTGTGTCAAAATAAGGTAACACTGATCATAAAAGCTCTTGAATGTCTTTATATCCTCGTGCTGTAAGAAGGAAGTCTTGTACAGCTGTTGTTGTTTCAGTGCAAATATACTGCGTGTTATTCAAACTTAGATCATATAACATTAAGAAAATCCAAGATATGGAATTGAAAATTGAATACTAATTTAAGTACAAAGTACAAAAGTTTCTTTTTTATTCAAATTCTGCATTCACTGGTTCATGTAAACCAGAAATAAAAAAAACGAGCAATTGTGGTTAACAACGTATTGCATAGTTTTAGAAAAAGAAGATATACTTCGCAGTTATCCCTAGGTTTTTTTTAGCAAAAACCCAGGGATATCGGTATAGCTGTTTCCAAAGATCCGTCCGCAATACTTCCATGCGACGCCAATTCGTTTTACAGTTTTTCAAATAACAAATACCGAAGTTACTGTAACTTTGGATTCTGCATATGCGCATTTCGATAACTTATGTATCTTCAGTGCAGATTAAATCAAAATATTTGGAAATATATATACATATACCGAAATACGTGTAAAGGATGATAGAAAACAAAGAACCAATAAGATATAAATAGAAATCAGCTAAGGACAGAGCTATACAAGA
>MJUU01034168.1:8692-35505 GCA_002080025.1 Modiolus philippinarum
AAAAAAAAAAAACAAGAAGCCCAAAGGTGTCAATTTCTTAATCTTTCATGTGAAGCGAACGTCTTCCACATTTTAGTCATAGAATTTTAATTTTGTTTTAGATTTGATGCACATAGTCTATAGATGAGCAATAAGAATTTAAGATCATCTGGCAAAAGGCCATGTGAGTTTTTGCCATCACTTGGCGTCCGTCGTATGTCGTACATCTGTCCCCCAAAAAACATGGCCACCAGCACAGAAGATAGCTTAACATCGGACCCTTTGGGAAAAACATATATTTGCTATCTCCTCTGGAGCTACTGAAGCAAACTGATTCAAACTCTACAGGAATAATGTATAGAAGGTCCTTTACTTAGATTGCCTTAAATTTCCCGATCCTTCAAAAAACATGGCCGCCAGCGCAGAATTTAGTTTAACATTGGACCCTATGGGAAAAGCATTTATTGGCCATCTCCTCTGCAGCTACTGAAGCAAATTGAACCAAATGTTATAGAAATGATTTATGGAAGGTCCTTTATATATAATGCCTGTTTTTGTTTTTATCTTTAAGTTACGTGTTTACTATGTAAAATGTTTAGCGGATATCAGTAATGATGCATATTAATAAATTAACAAAATAACGAGATACATGAGCATATGAGCTGTAAAAAGGGATGAATTTAAATCTAAAATATGACCTAAAGTACAAAAAACACATGGCAAAATAAAAGAGTAGAAACAATAAAAAGGTCGACCGATATATTTCGACAAATATGTCGTCTACAAGTGGGTCGTGGGTCGTGAAGAATGAAGTAGTAGTTAAAAAATAATATATTGTTTACATGTAAAACATTTCGAGTTCAATGGCCAGCTTAATAGCCTCGTTTAAATCTTTCGGCTGTGCTTGCTTGATTCTTAGTCTCATGTCCGAGTCTACTAGGGCATCAAGGAACTGTTCTTTTGCAAGAGTGCCCCTAACATCTAGGGGCGCTGTATGGTAGGCTTGATTCGAGAGCCTCCGAATCGACTGACCTAGTTCGGATGGCGATTCACCAGCTTTTGTGTTTTTCTTTGAATTGCACCCTGTAGAGCTCGGTCTGATTGCTTGATGCAAAACGTTCCTCTAAAGCAGTCACTAAATCTTTAAAAATGTGCCGTTTTTCTTATAGCAAGTCACCTAGCACTGACAGTGCCTGCCCAATCAATTAAGAAATAGATTATTGCAAGCGGGCTCTATGCGAATTAGAACATGGGCAGACCTTATATTTGTCAATATTTCATACCAAGCGATAGCGAGGTATAAAATGAAGACAAATATAAGGTCTGACCATGTTCTATTTTGCATAGAGATTTCGATTCTAATATATTTAACAAGCATTTTGAACATTCCAAGCGGCTCTTAGAGGGCAATATTGGGTTTGACACTAGAATTTCGGAAAACTGCAAACAAACACACATAAATGGACTTAGAGGAATTTATATTCGTTTTTTATCAATACAAGTTGCTCATAAGGTTAAGATTTAATACAAATTATCGATTGTAAAAATATAAAATACGGATATTTTAAAAGCGAAGAGGGTATCAATGTGAGCTGGTTGCATTTCGGATATGTATAACTGCTTAGTTATATTTGAAGCCAAACAAAAAAAAAAAAACAAAAACAAAAACAAAAACAAACAAACAAAAATAAACAAATAAAACTCATATTTATAATTCAAATAACGTTAAAAATTAAAATTTTTATATCTAAATTGTAGAGCATGATATGCAACATAGATAAGATTTCATAACAACAACACACTCGTTGCTAGGTTACAATTTTAGTTCCGAGAACTGTTGTAAATTTGTATATTATTGTTATTATTTAATGCAGCTTTCGGGCGATTCATTATTTTAATCTTTATTTACACATGAATGCTGAGTGAATAAAATGTGAAACTGTACATTACGAATGTCCTTTTGTAAAAAATATACGCATGTGCTAAAAATATTGTTGGAATTAGAACATAGCTTTCTTTCCAAAGCCAAAGAAGAGAGTCATATTAGAATGAGAAAACAAAAGTTACTATCGAGGTTCATGGTTGCGATAGTTTTTTGTCTATTTATTGCCAAAAACACAGATATCGTTAGAATGTAAATAAATATTAAATTATTTGAACTGAAACAAATAATTACTGAAAAAAGCGGAAAATAAGTTAGCTATTATCGTTTTTTGTTTTCCCAGCGTGGGAAAACCGGCTCGGGCTTGGGATACACAAAATACCGACACCCGTAAAATCTTACGCAGATCATAAGCATTGTTTCATTCCCCTACACTAAGATATCCCCTGGTTTGATAACAATGGAATAAGTTTCTTTCACTTTTTGCTTTTAGATTGAAGAGTACCTTTTTGTCGAAAGGTAGACTGGTTGCTTTAAAATTCCATTAGCAACTGCACTGAACATGAACAAATGGCAATTTGTTTTGCACGGATTTTAGAGCCTTGCTTGTTGCTCGGCTTTAGACCTTCACGCATTTTTGCACGCTTCGAGCATGGGAATCGTGCGACAGATTGTTGTACTAGTATTTTATTCAATTCTATAAAGAGTTACACAGATATAAAACTTAGGCCTTTTCGTGTTGGAGCCTATGGATTAGGAGCTAGTTATTCAGATGCATACATTGATGTGCAGCCTTATGTCATTGATAAACATGGGCATCGTGATCCCCATAGTGTCACCATTGAGGAAGTTGAGAGTGGATGTGTGGTAACACCACACATTTCTTTTGAGTACATTTTCCAGGACACCTTTAGTGCTCTTCAAGGATACTGTAAAGGGAAAGACATTTCAAACAAAGAATTTTATATACCATTACTAACGTTCCTCAATGGATTTCTAAAATCTAAAGGTATTGTTTTTACATGTGAGCATGTTCTGATAAAAATCTATCATGTTAATTTTTCACAAATACAGTTGAACTTCGATGGCTCGAACACCCAAGGAACCAATGAAAACAGTTCGAGCTAGAAGGGTGTACATAAACTTGAGTGAAGGGACCACAAAAAAGGGGTTGGAGATATCCTTGGTGTTCGAGCCACCAAAGTTGGGTCCGTAGATTTACCCAAAATTACCTAAAGGGACCCAAAGTTACCCAAAGGGCAGACCTGGGGTCAATTACATGTTAAAGTAATCAATTACATTTCAATTACATGGAAAATTCCTCAATTAAATTACAATTACCATTACTTCATTTTTCCAATGTAATTAATTAAATTACAATTACATTTGCAATGTAATTAATTACAATTCAATTACATTTGCCTGACAAACTATTTATGTTATACCAACAAAAATAAACTTCAATAAAGTTTGTGACATTTAAACAGTACATACAAGAAGTTTCAGAATATGGGTAACAGAAAAGAAAAATGTCTTTTCAGATATCATAACATTTAGTTATAATGAGATAATTCTTTTTTTAATTCTTGCAAGGGTGAATCAGAAAGATGTTGTAATTCAGAAGTATAAAATATTTTATCTGTATGCTACATAATGTAGTAAATGCATCAAGATATTATTGTCTAATAGTGTCATTAAACAGTTCATTCTACCTATTCCAACATCGTGAAATCTAAATTGGGTAATATTATAAGAAACTCATACTGGAATGATTTCATAAATGTTTGAAATCTTTGGATTACTCTGCAAAAACAATGAATTTGATGGGCTTATTAAGGGTACAAAAGACTAAAGTAAATATATTCAAATATCTACTAGTATTTTCATTTTCACAGAAGCATGCAGAATATTCCATTTCATTTTTTTACCTTATTTTGAAATTAAACATAAATTATTGACATATAGCAAGACATAAATAAGAGGTAACTAATTTACTCGGTTTTTGTGTAAAAAAATATTTTTGAAATTATAAGTGAACTTAGTCATTTACTAGCATGACTAGTAAGAGAGAAACTGTTAACTTCATATTATATCAGTATACTATGACCTCAGTAACTGTTGGAAGTGTAAAAATTAAAATTATTACATTTTAAACATTCTTTTGAAAAATAAGTTATTCATTTTCAGGTATGTTTACCTGTCAAATTAAATTAGCACTGATTATTGTAACAACATTTTGTGTTATAACAACATGTATTGTTCTAGCAATTTGAAAATACTTAAATAGCTAGGAGACATTCATTTATTGCCTGAAGTTGGGTAATAAGTATGTTGATTTGAACAAAATGTGAAAAGTGTCAAGATCAAATACAATTAATTAATGCCTTAGGCAGGGATAACCTTAAATGACAGATGAAGATATCCCTCATTTCATTTTGTTATTTTTTTTATTATAAAAAACACAATTAATTATATCATTGCATCAATGAGTGAAATGATTTTCTTATTTCACAATTTATTTAATTTACAGTGAAGTCCCATAGTCTCTAGATAGAAAAACATTTACAAGCAATTTAAAAACCTATCAAGCAATTAGAAATCCTATTTAATCTTGAGGAAAAATATATTATGATAGTCAGGTTAATAAAATCATTCTTAAACCAGAACTACTGTAACACCAGTTTATTTGATTTCAATCATATTGTAATTGAAAGTAATTGAAATGTAATTCCAAATTACATTCAAAATATGCGATGTAATTCATTACTTTCAATTACATGTAATTGATTTTTTCTTCAATTACACATTACTTCAAATTACTTTGAAAAAATGTAATTAATTACAGCTAATTACAATTACATTTTCAATTACCCCAGGTCTGCCAAAGGGACCTAAGAAATACCCAAAGGTACCCTAGGGGATCTAAAAAAAAATAACTTAATCATGCCTTAATGTACATTGTAACCCAAATAATCCAGTCTTTATATTCCACTCACTACGATAGCTACATTAACGTAGAAGGAGAGAATCGGATACGGAGAGGGCTTGAATTTATTGAGTTAGCCTAAATGTGTTTCTAAAACATCAATTGAGCAGTTGAGTGTAAATTCACTCATAGATGTATTATACATCTATGGTTCACTGGACCTGTTTTAAAAATATTCTACCATGAGCATTGGCTTCTGATTAATGCGAAATGTAAATTTATGCATTAAATGGAATTAATTACCGGTACTATACATTTAAAGGAAAAGGGGGGGGGGGGGGCAGACCTTTCTTGTTAATGTGTTTTGGGCATTTCAAACTGGTTGTTCAATGTTGTTGGTGAAATAAAAGCTTTGTGTGACTGCTGATGAGGCAGTCAAGACCATTTTTCTGTTAATGTGTTTTGGACATTTTAAGCTGGCTGTTAAATGCACTTTGGGAAAACTGTAGATTGTTAGCCTGTTAATGTTACCCCTCTTGCCCCCACCATTTTTTTAATACCGAAATTCCTGGAACTTTGCTTGTGGATTTCGAATTATTTTGCATGTTCTATTAAACTCAAAAATGTAAATGATTGTTTATTTTATCTTTTGATCGTTTGCTGTATGACTTTTTAAGTGTTTGTGGATTTTTTCTCCAACTCTGAACATGTATGAAACTTTCCTTAGTACGTTGCATTAAATTTTTTTCCCCAAAATTAAGTCACAGTCTCTTGTTTATTTCGCGCTTATGATAATGAAATGCTTCTAAGTACTTTGCATGATATATAAATGATAAATTTATTGCATTTATTGGCATGTGGATTTGTCAGCTTGATACAGGGTGTAGGGCGACATTTATTGTTCAGGTCTATTGTTCAGGTCGATAAGATTAATTGTTTATTAGTCAAACAGAGACATTTTCAGTTTTATAAAATTTGTATAAATACATATATATTTATTAATATTTCTGTCAATAAATTGTAAACATGCTTATTAATATCAGTTTTTATACAACCGCTAAAATTTTTGCGGTCGTATAATGGTATGGTGCTGTTGTCGTCGTCGTTGTCCTCGTCGTTGTCGTCGTCGTTGTCGTCTGTAGACACTTTTGTTTTTGGTCAATAACTTTAGTTTCAGTTGACCAATCCTTATGAAATTTTAACTCAATGTTCCTTGGCACAAAGGGAAGGCTTGGCTTAGTTTTGGTCATTGTGGCCCCACCCGTTTTTAAAAAAGGGGCCAAAAAGTGTTAAATTTGATGTTTTCAGTACTTGACTGTAGAATCTTTATTTTTTATCGGATTTTGATGGGGTTTCTTTCAGTGTCCTCCTGAGGAAATTTCCAATCAGAGGTATGCCAACGGATTTCACGTAGCATGTACAGTCACGAGATAAATGGGCCCAAAAGGGGCAAATTTAAAAAATTTCAATTTTTTTATTTTTAGTCCGATTTTGATGCAGTTTTTTGCAGTGGATTCCTTATGAAAAATTAACATAGCGCTGCACCATTAGATTTTCGATAACTTGTTTCTTTTCCAAGCTATGAGGGCCCAACGGGGCAAAATTTGCAAACATGCAGATTTCCTTAAATTTTTATTTTTCATCCGATTTCAATGGAATTTTTTCTTTAGATTCATCACATTGTAGGCTTGAAGTAGTATGTCGACAGATGCGTAGCTCTTACCGTTTCCGAGCTATAAGGGGTCAAAGGGGTCAAAATTGCAATTATTAGAAATATGTGAAGTCTTTATTTTTAATTAGATTTTGATGGGATTTTTATCTTTAGATTGTTCTCATTGTAACCTTTCAGTGGTATGGCAGTATATTTTGCATTGCTCTTTAGTTTCCAAGCTGTAATGGGTCAAAGGAGCCAAATTGCAATATTTCAAAATATGTGAAATCTTTATTTTTCATTGGATTTCAACCTGAGTTTCTCTTGATGGTTGTCAACAGAATTTTTTAGCTCTTACAATATCCTAGTAATATGGGATTAAAAGGGCTAATTTTTATTTTCACTAGTTTGTGTCCAGTTAATTAATGTGTCAAGGTCCTTATTGTGTCCAGCAAATTACTGTGTCCACATTCATTTTAGTTTACACTTGTTCAAATTTCTGCGGTCTTATCATGCTGTGGTCGTATCATGCTGCGCTTGGCGTAGCCCTTTATTAAATAACTATATTGACATAGCCTTTTTCTAATCTTATTTGAATAATATACAAACAAGTTGTTTTCTTTAAAAAAAGAAAAGCAATAAGTGAACCGTAGAATGTATAACTTAATGAAGAAATATTTCTAAATTTAATGTATTCCCAGATGCAGGATTATATTTTACGTATTTATCATGTTTGATATGATTTTTTATGAATTGTCACAATGTTACATCTTGTGCGCATGAAACTTTCATAGTCTGCCAGTATAGGTCAAATCATATATTTTAATTTTTTGATTTGGCAAATATTGGTTCAGCATTCACTTTTTTTATTATATAATATGACATGCATTGTGATTGTATTTACCTTTCCAGAACACCTCATGATACCTTTTTTAATGGGGTGCAATTGTCAGTTTTGTGTGTTGAATACAGTGCTGTATTTTTTGCCCCAGTATTTTTTTTATAAACATACAGATTGTCCTTGGAGTAGTTTCCCTGCCAACAATAATTATTGTTTTCAGAGAGTCTTCAATCGTTGAACATGGAACCGTTGGATTTTATGATTCTTCTAAGTCAATTGTAGACCTAATTCTTTTGCCTCTATGGTGCAAATATTACCTATTTATCATTTATCTTTTCTATTTGGACTTTTATTTTTATTTTGTTATTTTTGCTGTTGCCCCAGCAAAAATTAAAAAATAAAGAAAAACAGCCAATCAAAGATTGCAATCCCTCCGCTACCCCTTTTTGCACTCCCTCCCCTTGTAAAAAAAGACAAGAGTTTTTGAAAGAACTGTAAAACACCAAAAAGATATGGTTGCTAGTTAGAATTCCAAAAAATAATGGGTCTTTGAGAGTTTCAGGAACTTTACCAAAATTAGAATCAAACATTTTTGCAACCTGGCTGTTGAAAATCATCATTTTTCTGTAAGGAATTGAAAGAGATATGGTTGCTTGGTAGAATTCCAAAAAATAATGAGTCTTTGAGAGTTTCAGGAAATTTACCAAACTTAGAATCAAAAATTTTTGCAATCTGACAATGGAAAATGATCACTGATACTATAAGGCATCAAAAAAGATATGGTTGCTAGGTAAAATTCCAAAAAGAAATCGGTCTTTGAGAGTTTCAGAAAATTTACCAAAATTAGAATCAGTCTTTTGCACTCTGATTATTGAAAATGATCTTCCTTACTGTAAGGAATTGAAAAAGATATGGTCCCTTGGTAGAATTCAAAAAATAGTAGGTCTTTGATAGTTTCAGGAAATTTACCATAATTAGAATCAAGATTTTTGCAATCTGACAATTTGAAATCATCATTGAAGCTAAAAGGCATCAAAAAAGATATGGTTGCTAGGTAAAATTCCAAAAAGTAATTGGTCTTTGAGAGTTTCAGGAAATTTACCAAAATTAGAATCATATTTTTGGAATCCTAGTGTTCATACAAGCTGATGACATTAAAATATTGCTTAATTATAAAACTTCATGTTGAAATTTCAAAAATTATTAGTCTTTGACATTTTCAGGAAATTTACCAAATTTGGCACCGGGGTCTAAATTCCAAAAGCTTAGAACGTATTCAAAGAGCAATTCCAATAATTTCTCATGAAAATATAAACCACAAAATCAAAATTATACATTGAGTTCCAGTCGTTCTGATGAGTACTAATTGTTTAACATTTTTTGGCCCCTTAAGGGCATGCCCCCAGGGGTCATACCAAACGTCCGCTATCATCAGTAAATGAGATGCATATAATCGAACTTGCATACAAAGTTTCAGCTTCCAAACATGAATACTTCAGAAGATTTCGCTTATTACTGGATATCTCGAAATACATTTTCGCTCATTTTTCTGCCCTGAGGGCAAATTTCAAAATTCCAAAACCTTCGGCACAGACAACTTTTATAGTGTTACTTATACCCTTATTACAAGGTTTCTGCAATTTAAGGTGTAAGAGGAATTCCAGCGGAATCAATTTTTTCGTTTTTGGACCCCCTAGAGGCCATGCCCTGAGGGGTCATACCAAAGTTCCGACACCCTCTGTGAAGTTGCTACATAATATGTGAGTCCATATCCAAGTTTCAACTTTCTAGCCCAAATGGCCTTGGAAATTTCTTCAATTATTGGATATCACGAAAATTCGTTTTCGCCCATAATTTGCCCCTAGGGTGTTTGACGTAAATTCCAAATCCACAGTGCGCTACTTCTGATCATACTCTAGTATGGTGCCGAGTTTCAAATTTGTATCTCTTATAGTTCCAGAGCTATCGGGGAGCATTACAAATGCACGTACGTACGCACGTACGTACGTACGTACGGACGGACTGCATTACATAATCCCCCCACTTTCGCTAAGCGGGGGGATAAAAATAAAAGTCCAAATAGAAAAGATAAATGATAAATAGGTAATATTTGCACCATAGAGGCAGAAGGATTCGGTCTAAGTCAATTGCTTCGGTATTCATTTGGAAATTTATCCACTGTTAAATTGGGTTTTCTTGGATATACATGTACCAGGTATATAATGTAATCATGTCCTCTGCACATTTACTCCATGCCCCTCTTGCAAGGCGGAGTTGGTCCCTACATATTCGTGCATATTTTCTTTTTTTTTTAATGTATATACATTTAAGTATCAATCTATATTGAGTTTTAACATATAAATTATACTTTCATCATAGTCGGCGATGTTTCTTGGCACAAGCTTAAGCCTGGGATCGAATTTCCGGTTCCTGGCCCCTCCCGTTTCAGAAAAAAGGGGCCAAGAACGGGTAAATTTGAGTATTTTCATGTCCGTGGACAGCATAACTTTGTTTCTAGAGGACAGATTATTTTTAAATTTGAGTATGATGTTTCTTGGCACATGCTTAAGCCCTGGATTTTATTTCATGCTTCCTGGTCCTACGCGTTATAGAAAAAGGGCCAAAAGGGTTAAATCGGGTTTTTTCACATATTTGACTGGAAAATCTGTTTTATTTATCGGATTTTGGTGGTGTTTCTTTCAGTGTGCTCCTTAGGAAATATTCAATCCGTAATATGTTAATGTATTTAAAGTGGCATGTACCGTTCATGGGATAAATGGGGCGTATTTCAAAAATTATTTTTAGTTATTTTTGGTATGATTTGTTGCACCGGAATCCTATGAAAAATTAATACGGTGCTGCACCATCAGAATTTTAATAACTTGTTCCCTTTCTGAACTATGAGGGGCCAACGGGCCAAAATTGAAAACATGCAGATAGCCTAAAATTATTATTTTTCATCGGATTTAAACTGTCAGGGGTATGCCAACTGATTTGGCTTAGCTGTTTCCGTTTCCGAGTTATTAGTGGTCAAAGGGGCCAAAATTTCAATTTTTGAAATATGTGAAATCTTTAGTTTGTCATCAGATTTTGATGGGAGTTTTTCTGCCCCCGCTGCCAGGCGGTCGGGGGTATTAAGGTTTACTCTGATCCGTACATCCGTCCGTATGTACGTCCATCCTTTTGGTTTCCGGATGATAACTTGAGTATACTACATCGGATCAAAACCAAACTTGGTCACATGCTTACTTATCACCGGAGACAGAACTCTATTGATTTCCGGTTTGGTACCCCCAAGGTCAAGTCTACAGTTGCTAAAAATAGACTAAAATTTCAATAAAATTTTGGTTTCCGGATGATAACTTGAGTATACTTCATAGGATCAAAACCAAACTTGGCCACATGCTTGCTTATCACCCAAGATGGAACCCCATCGATTGCCGGGTTGTTATCCCCAAGGTCAAGGTCACAGTTGCTAAAAATTGACTAAAATTTCAATAAAGTTTTGGTTTTGGGATGATAACTTGAGTATCCTGATTCGGATCAAAAGCAAACTTGGTCACATGCTTACAGATTACCCAAGACAGAACCCTATTGATTTCCAGGTTGGTACCCCAAGGTCAAGGTCACAGTTGCTAAAAATAGACTAAAATTTCAATAAAATTTGGTTTCCGGATGATTACTTGTGTATACTACATCGGATCATAACCAAACTTGGTCATATGCTTACTTATCACAGAAGACAGAACCCTATTGATTTCTGGGTTGGTACCCTCAAGGTCAAGGTCACAGTTGCTAAAAATATAGACTAAAATTTCAATAACATTTTGGTTTCCGGATGATAACTTGAGTATACTACATCGGATCAAAACCAAACTTTGTCACATGCTTGCTTATCACCCAAGACAGAACCCTATCGATTTCCGGGTTCAAGGTCACAGTTGCTAAAAATAGGCTAAAATTTCAATAAAATTTTGGTTTCCGGATGATAACTTGAGTATACTACATAGGATCAAAACCAAACTTGGTCACATGCTTGCTTATCACCCAAGATGCAACCCTATCGATTGCTGGGTTGGTATCCCCAAGGTCAAGGTCACAGTTGCTAAAAATTGACTAAAATTTCAATAAAATTTTGGTTTTGGGATGATAACTTGAGTATCCTGATTCGGATCAAAAGCAAACTTGGTCACATGCTTACAGATCACCCAAGACAGAACCCTATTGATTTCCAGGTTGGTACCCCAAGGTCAAGGTCACAGTTGCTAAAAATAGACTAAAATTTCAATAAAATTTGGTTTCCGGATGATAACTTGAGTATACTACATCGGATCATAGCCAAACTTGGTCACATGCTTACTTATCACAGAAGACAGAACCCTATTGATTTCTGGGTTGGTACCCTCAAGGTCAAGGTCACAGTTGCTAAAAATAGACTAAAATTTCAATAAAATTGGTTTCCGGATAATAACTAGAGTATACTACATCGGATCAAAACGAAAGTTGGTCACGTGCTTGCTTATCACTCAATACAAAAGCCTATTGATTTCTGGGATGGTAGCACCAAGGTCAAGGTCACAGTTGCTAAAAATAGACTAAAATTTGAATAAAATTTTGGTTTCCGAACGATTACTTGATTATTCTGCATCTGATCAAAACCAAACTTGGTTTCTTGCTTACTTATCACTATAGCCATAATCCCATAGAATTTAGCATTGATACCCCCAAGGTCAAGGTCACAGTTGCTAAAATAGATTAGTATTACATATAAGACTGTTTCTCAGATTATTTGTTGGAACTAAAATTATATCAAAACCAAACCAGTTCCAGTGCCTATTTATCACAGTAGAAAGATCCTTTTTTATAATTATTTGATATATATATATATTGTACATAGTTATGCCTTTAATAATTTAAGGGTTTCGATTGCAAGGAGGCGGGGGCATCGGTGTCCCATGGACACATTCTTCCATTTTTTTTCTTTGGATTTCTTTGATGTAAGCTTTTGGTTGTTAGTCAACAGATTTTGGGTAGCTGTTACCGTTTTTTTCCACAAGTGATCAAAAGGGTTGAATTTTTTCCCCTAGTTTTTGTCCTGCTAATTACTCCGTCAGGCTTTTTGTGTGCAGCTAATTATTGTATCAAG
This sequence comes from Modiolus philippinarum, assembly GCA_002080025.1. Lineage (NCBI taxonomy): Eukaryota > Metazoa > Mollusca > Bivalvia > Mytilida > Modiolidae > Modiolus > Modiolus philippinarum. The sequence goes on from MJUU01034168.1 coordinate 21,118, forward strand.
CTCTTTACTGTGTCCACATTCACTTCAAACTACACTTGTTCAAATTTTAGTGGTGGACATGCTGCGGTCGTATGGGTAGGACTTTATTTATAGATTTTGCAACATTTTACACGCCTTCAATGGGGTAATATTCCATTAATGAAAAAAGTAAAACGGTTGAAGGATTTTGATTAAGGCAAGATAAATTCTTACTCACCAGTGATTTCTTTCTTTGACGCGTACATTATAAAAGATTTGGAATTATTAAGTTAGTAAATTTATAATTTTAGTCTAAGAATAATCTAAAATATTGGAATATAGCAATTTTATTTCTTTACTTCATTTTTTCTACTCTCTTATATAATTATATTACCATAGATGTATAATACATCTATGATAATACAAACGATGGGTTTAGATAGTTAAAACATGTTAGTTGCATATATCTTCTACGATAAAGCAATTTCTTTCCGCGAGTCTTTTTTCTTTTCTTTTTTTGTTAAAATAGTTTTACATAAAATTTAAATGTGTTGACTTGGCTATAAACAACATTACGAAATGGATAATTAATTACTGATGGAGAGACAGAAATGTTTAACTCCAGTTGAACCATTAAATTTGTCAGAATTTATTACCAATACGACTATAAACTATGGTAATTAATCCCAATTAGTGTAAAATGTCCAGTTTGAGACGGCCCTTATGATAAATGCCAAGTTTGAGACAGACCCTTTAATCAAAGAGCATTAACATCAATATAAAATATTGAGGTATCCCAAGTTTTTATGACTTCTTGGAGCATTCCGAATAACCCATGCTTACAATTATTAATTGTCCAATGTATTAGGCGTGGCGGTTCACGCAAAAATGTATATAACATTAAAACATGGCATGGAAGTACCCAAGTAGGTCAATAAATCACTTCAATTACATCAATGTGTATGTAATACCAGACCAGATGCCCAAGTGTTAATTAATTAAGATAACAACACTGAGTTATCAAATATTTTTCTTCATTAATGTCTAATTATGACCAATTAAACAAACTGTTTTGCCATACAAAAATCTTTTAATTTAAATAAATTAAAATATCAGCATCTTAAATCCTTTCGTCCCAGACCTGGAAACACTACTACTTACCATGTATATAAAGGCAATTTACCCATTTTTTTAAAGCTGAATTTCACAATAGATGTATATTTTTAATCCCAGTTATAAAAACATGGTTGTTAACAAGAATTTCCAAAAATTGGAGTCAATAATTTTTAGGAGGATTTACGGTAATTTTTAGGAGGATTTACGGTACGTAAATCACTTTCTTCAGAAAAATCCCAGGTATGAATATTCACTTCGAGATCAAAAATCAACTTTTTGCAGCCAAATTCATTGCTAATCTCTTCTTTAACATTATTGTAAACAGCATAAGAAATATGACATATAAATGGAAGGTGTAAGCCTAATTAAAATAGAATATATTGCGGAGGGAATATTTTAGCAGTTAACTGAGTGTCACGTGACACGTTAGTTATAAATAACTTCACATATTACCGTATTTGTAGAAATAATAATCAATAACCTGTGACCGGAATATTGTAATGTTTTTTTTAATTTAAACGATGCAGAAAAAAAAAAAATAAATAAAAATAATAAACCGAGGAATTCTTTCTAGTTTAGTAAGTGTAGTTTGCACGTAGTGCTAATTTGATTCAGATTTGATCCAAAATTTTAACTTATATGGCTCTTGTATCGATATTGAAAAAAATATGAAATTGGATGAACAATTATTCACGTTTTTATTTGCGGATTAAGAGAGGACTTCGATATTGAAAAAAATATGAAATTGGCAATATATTTCCCTGTAAGAGACAAAGGATGAACAATTATTCACGTTTTTATTTGCGGATTAAGAGAGGACTTCGGGGTTGGAAACCTCCCCTTTTCACGATTTAAAAAAATTAATTTCGTGCAGAATTTATTCAACAGTTGAAAAAAAAATGGTAAAAATTAGACTGGAACTTCTCCTTTCTCTGGATCTCATTTGAATGCCCCTTTTCGAAGTTAAGGAAATAATGTTTTGGGGAGATTTGGGCATAATAACTCAAGATGGTAAAAAATAGTATGATTTAAAAAAAAATATGAAAGCCAAAATGTAAAATTTTGAAAACCGAAGAAAATTAGAGAGCATGCACCTCAATCAATGGAGATATTAATAAGAACTCCACACTTCAAGAGAGACAAACTCTGTCATAAATGCAAAAAACAAGAGATATTGTCAACGAGTAAATGTACATGACACAAAATTCCTACAGATTCATGGTAAAATTAACCAAATGGAACAACGCATTTATTGTTCTTCATCTTCTATACCTTCAACATCTCCCATATATATAGTACTTTGTTGCACAATAAACAATTTTACGATTATCTTTTACGAAATTAAAGCGTAAATCCGACTAAACAGTACTTCAGTACTTTGATTTAAATCTAGTCATACAAAATATTTCAAGTGTTGGGTTGATTTCTTGTCACTTATGCATAAAACACAACCTACTTAAAATAATATAAAAAGACTACACGATCATTTCTGCAACATATATGCCTCATCAGCAGCACTGGAGCTAAAAAGGTAATCCAAATATTTGTGGAAACAAAACCAAATAAAGTTAAAGAGAGAGCCACAATAAAGGAATTGTTTCCTTACTTTCCTGAAATTATCTCATTGTAGACATTAATGTAAATGACATATTCTCATGTGCAAGACATATATTTACATGGCCATCTAGACTTCGATAAAAATTCCACTTCACAACAATATATCACCAATATCTCGATAACATATGAAAATATCACAATAAAACTATCTTAACACCACTAACAAAGTAAAATACTTCCCAGTTTTCATAATTAGAAAGTTGTAATCACAGAAATAATAGAGGAGTTAACAAAGCACATCATGATAAACTCGTCGATTTCCATGTGAAGTCTCCACTTTGATTGCCAATATCTTTTTTAATTAATCAATATTTTTATTTCAAATTTTCTTCACAACGCTATAAAATCCACTTTTCAATTTAGAAACATGTCCACTAAATTAAGAGTAGTTTAAGAAGTTCTGATGGAGCTGTATCATATTTGTTGTGATAAATATGACGTGATCATAGAGTATTAATTATATGTCTCTGACTGGCCTTAGTCACAGTAGTTCACACTCTGAGTGCCTTGGTTTTGAATGTTGTGTTTTTTGTTTCTGTGCTTTGTGGCTGTCGGGAGTCATTGTTTTCTGTGTTCTCATTTTTGCTATGTCTATGGACTTCGATTTTTGTAAATACTACTTCTTTGTTACTTGGTATTCTACTGCCCTTGTTTCACGACATAAAATATATATACGACGTCATTCTCTTGTGAAAATACACCGGTCTTAGTTGAAATAAAATTCAAGATACTGGAATTTTTTTTCAAACTACATAGGCACAAGTTATTGACAATCAAATTACATAAAATCTCCGAGTTTTATTACTTAAGATGCCAAATCATGCTGCATATTTACACATTCTGTACTTGTTCACTCACAAATCAATAATGGGATCCGATAAATAAACATTGTTTTACATCAAAAAGTATTGGTGCGCAAAATTTTTTTGTATTTTAAGGTTCCTTTGTGTATTTTAAAGGTCCCTTTGGGTACCTTTTGGTAAATCTATGGACCGACCAAAGTTAAACTGTAGATCCTTTCAACGTAACTGTGTTCCTGTGACTTTTGGGTGGAAAATGATAACAGTTCATGCAAATGGGATGTCAAACAAGGTCCAAGGTCGTTTCGCTCCTATTACCTAGAAAAAAAGAAGGGAAACTGGGGATGTGTCAAAGAGACAACGACCCAAAGGGGAGTAATAACAACTCAAAGCCACCATAAGATCTTCAATGAACCTTTTCTAAACAATTTCTTACTAAACTGTTCGCATCGGGTCGTTTTCGCTCCAGTTAAAATACATGTAAAGGACCGACCATTTAACCTAAAAAGGGAGGGGGGGTTATGTTTTTTTTCTGGACAGAAATTTTTTTTCGCGCTTTTTGCACGCGTATCAACAAAATATTTTTTTTTTCAAAATTAACATTATTTTTTGGGCAGAAAGCCTCCTTCAGAATTTTTTTTTCATCATTTTGGCAGCCAAAATATTTTTTTCACATAAAATCAGATACAAAATATTTTTTAGAAAAAAAAACCATAGCCCCCCCCCCCTTTTCAAGTTAAATGGTCGGTCCCTAATGAATGAGGATAACCTCTAAAACAAATCCATACTGTTTCTCACCCATGTTTTTAGGGAAATGTACATTTGTGTAGTTAAAAGATGCAAGAAATTAATGAAAACTTCAGAAAAACTGGGGCGTAGTTTACATTCAATACGCAAAAGAGGATATTGTCCATGTTGTCAGGACATTCTATGCAAGTCTGTTCGAATAGCTTTGAACTCGGATGACCTGATGATTTTGAACTTATACTGGCCTTTCACTGATACTGTCAATTTCTACTGAAGTATGTGACAATTTCTTACTAAACCTTTCGGGAGTTTTGAGTTCAATATTTTCTTTTGTAGTGCGACAGTATTACAACAACAGACTTCCTGAGCTAGCCGGTAGTTGAGCAGTGAGCACTTGACCCATCTGTCTAAATTATGTTTTGTCCTCTCTTTCATTGCATATTCAAGATTTAGGTCAACTTGTTAGTAATCTACCTGTATTGGTTTTTATTTGTCTGTTTATCATGTTTATTCTACTATTTGTATAGAAAGATGGGATAGAGAAAGGGGAGGTTTGGGTGCCCATAAACTGGTTCAACCTTACATTGTCAGTGATGGCGAAATACAGATTTTTAGCTCGCCTCACGAAGTGAGGGGGCTTATGTGATACCCCTAGCGTNCAGCAAATAGAAAATCTTGTATTCAGTCACGTATTATAAACGATTTTTGGAATAGATGGAGACATGAATACCTCACATCACTTAGAGAACATCACCGGAACAAAGGAGTCAACACACAGACAATCAAGATTGGGGACATCGTGCAGATCCACGATGACACACCAAGGAATATCTGGAATACAGCGATTATTGTGGAATTAATTCGTGGAAAAGATGGACTATGTAGATCGGCTATTTTACGTACAAAAAATGGTACAACGTCTAGACCAATTAGCAAGTTATATCCACTTGAACTTGAATCAGCCGACATGAACGAATCTAGTGACAATAATTGTACATTAATCAGAAAAGCAAAGGCCGATGCCAAACAGAAAATTAAAAACTGGACAAATTCTAGTTAGATAACGTTAGAAGTGCAACAGTGCGTATTTATTAATTGAATGGTCTAATTCAATGTATATAGACATTTAGTATGGCAATTTATATTAACTATTTTATTTACAATGGACAGTAATGATTTTACTTTATTTATTGTTTAAAATTTCATTCGGGCGCCCCCAGGATGTTCGGGATGCCGTTCATGAGACGTTCGCGTTACCGCATTTATCCAATTGTAACGTCAGACTCCTTATGACGTTGAGATTATTGTACACAAATCTTGAGAATCATTACATGTATAAGTAGTAACAGTATTACTTATTTTCGCCACAAAAGTCCGATTCTACCACTCTACGATAGGTCCATTCCTGCTTACTGACATGCCCCACATCAACCATATTGGTATGCCTGATGCATTTTGGAAATACGACTGGAATGCATGCTTCGGATGCTGTCTCTGACCTACATTTTACGCATGAGCAACTTGATTAGGTAGAATGATTAAGTCCATTCCTGCTTACTGACATGGCCCACATCAACCATACTGGTATGTATGATGCTTTTTGGGATGACAACAACAATGCATGCTTCGGATGCTGTCTCTGACCTACATTTTACGCATGAGCGACTTGGTTAGGTATATTTTTTTTGTAGAAAGGTTAAAGTCCATTCCTGCTTACTGACATGGCCCACATCAACCATATTGGTATGTATGATGCATTTTGGGATGAGGACTGAAATGCATGCTTCGAATACTGTCTCTGACCTACATTTTAAGCATGAGCGACTTGGTTAGGTAGAATGGTTAAAGTCCATTCCCGCTTACTGACATGGCCCACATCAACCATACTGGTATGTATGATGCGTTTGGGATGACAACAACAATGCATGCTGTCTCTGACCTACATTTTACGCATGACTGAATCTGTTTAAGTGAATGATTCTAGTCCAATCCTGGTTACTGACATGTGCAACATGTGATAATGCTGTGCAACGAGGTGAGCTTAGCAGGCTGTGGCTGCTTTCTATATTTTTTCCTGTCATTCATTCCGTTAACCGAGATGGATTTACCAGACCGTGCCAACTCTTACCGGACCAAATATTTTCAGCAGTAATATTAATTTTCAAACCAAANCAAAAAAAAAAAAAAAAAAAAAAATACAACGAAACATGATTTTAATTATTTTCAATACACTTTTATGGTTTCCAAGGAACGGTGTCAGAAACATGTCCATTTTCACTTTGCATTTGCATGTTTTTTCTTGAGAAACCAAAAATATGTTAACAGAAGTGTAAAAAAATGGAATTTACTGGACAGTCGGACCAGCAACTGGAAAACTTCTGTCCGACCTGTGGCATATTTGCTGGACTTGTTCGACAGCATTCTGGCATCACTGCATTGTACCACTGACAAAATTTTGTCAGTGCCGGTGTTCTATAGCCATTTTTCCCCCATGCCAGTTTTTCCGGGGGAAAAATTAGCATATGCTGCTTTTTCTCCCCGGAAAATTGGGCATGTTCCAAACTTTCCCCCTTACGGAACATGGGGGGAAAATGAGATCATTGCCATTTTTCCCCTTTCAACCGTACATATGCTCATTTCCCCCCCTAATGTCGGCATTGGTTGCATGAAAATACTTTCTCGGAAATTTAATTAGTGGAACCTATGAGAAAAGACTTCTGCTTAAGCCCCCCCCCCCAAAAAAAAAAGAAATAAAAAAATTAACTAAAAAATAAAACAACCTGGTCAATATGAATTATTAATTAATGGCAAAATTTCACAAAAAATATACAGACAGACCGATAGACAAAGTTTGAAGTTGATCTGTCCAGTGAATTTCCAGTTATATACGTGAAAAATTAATTCTTTTGTTGGAGAGATGACCTGGGTAATCAACCAAGACACTTTACGAAATACCACCTTGGACAAATCATTTGCGACAGCAGCTCTCAGCGTTAGCATCACTTAAATTGTCGAAATGCGCATATGCAGAAAGTAAATTCACAGTAACTTCGGTATTTAGTTATTTGTCATTTCATACATATGTTGCTTTATTGTATTGTATAAATAATTTATAATTGTCAGTTTTTTAATCTGATTTTCTTTATCATGGAGTGTATTGTCAATTTTTGGTGTGTGTTGGTCCTTATCTACCTCCTTTTCTCAAATAGTACCGGCGGATCCAACCTCCAAAAAGGGGGGTTCCAATGAGGTTCCTTAAAAAGGGGGTTCAAAACCATTTTTTTACCGATCTTTTGACAGTCGTGCCTAAATTTTGTACACATTTTTTTTAAAGAAAAAGGACCCAACTAATGGATCCCCTCCCTCTGGATCAGCCAATTAATATTAATATTAATGAGTGAAAACATGATTAAACATCGAGTTCGGTTCTCAAATTAAGTCACATATTAAAGAAATTGAAGAGCGTCCTATAAAATTTATATGTGAAATCTTAATTGACACACGGACAAGGTCTGTCTGTTCAGCGGCATGTACATATATGTCTCTAATCAGTTGTAGATCAAAGCTCGGACGACATGTCAGAACAGTTGAGAAAGAAAGACATATGTTCTTCAAGATGAAGAAAAAAAAATAAAAGCGTTGTTCCATTGCCCATTTTTGCCATGTATGTGACAGTCTCATGTGCATTTACTCCATATCCCTTTATTGCTTATATGTGTTATATAACAAGAAATTTGTATGGAGAAAAATCAGCACGGGGGAAAAATGGCAATACGTATACGTATTGTCAGTTTTCCGTGGGGGAAAAGTGACAATAATCTCAATTTTCCCTGGGGGAAAAATGAGAATGATCTCATTTTTCCCCCGGGGAAAATCTAGCATGGGGGAAAAATGACAATATAACACCGGTACCAAATGTGACTGTCCCATGTTCCTATAGTTGTTTGTTTGTCTGTTGTCTTTTCTGCGTGTTTTGGATTGTTTGATTGGTGGAAGGTGGGTGATTTTGGTTTGTGTTTTCTGTCATTGTCATGATTGTGGGATTTCCCCGTCATCTCTTTTCTATATTTTGTTAATTGTTTTGATCATTCAAAATTAATTATCAAATCATGAATAACATTGTTATACTCCCCGCTCCGAAGGAGAGGGGGGTATACTGTTTTACCCTTGTCCGTCTGTCTGTCCGTCTGTCTGTCCGTCCGTCCGTCTGTCCGTCCGTCCGTCCTTTTGGAACATCTTTTGTCAAGGATTTCTCAGCTTGTGTATGTAGTAATGATTTGATATTTGGTCTGAAGCTTAAGTATGATGAGTTGTACCGTGTCTCCACTTTTCAAGTCTGTCACTCATTTACTTCCTGTTTGACGAAAACTTTGATTTTTCCCATTATAGCCATATATTGAAAATTTTCGTCAAGGATTTCTCAGCTTGTGTATGTAGTAATGATTTGATATTTGGTCTGAAGCTTAAGTATGATGAGCTGTACCGTGTCTCTCCTTTAGAAATCCGTCACTAATCTACTTCCTGTTTGACCAAAACTTTGATTTTTCCCATTATAGCCATACATGTATATTGAAAATTTTCGTCGAGGATTTCTCAGCTTATGTATGTAGTAATGATTTGATATTTGGTCTGAAGCTTAAGTATGATGAGTTGTACTGTGTCTCCCCTCTACAAATCGGTCACTCATCTAGTTCCTGTTTGATGAAAACTTTGATTTTTTCCCATTATAGCCATATATTGAAAATTTTCGTCTAGGATTTCTCAGCTTGTGTATGTAGGAATGAATTGATATTTGGTCTGAAGCTTAAGTATGATGAGTTGTACCGTATCTCCCCTTTTCAAGTCTGTCACTCATCTACTTCCTGTTTGACTTCATCAATTTTTCCCATTATACCAATACACATGTATATTGAAAATTTTTGGTCCATACTTGTTTGTGTCCACACTTGAACTGTGTCTACACCTGCATTGTATCCGCACACACTTAAATTTGCACTTTTCATATTGATTCAGTTTTCAGTGAGCAGGGGTATAACTGGCTGCCATTCGGCGACAGCTCTTGTTTGATCTATTTATTGTTTTTATTATTTAGTTGAATAACAAAATAGTTACATATGTATATTAATAACATGAATAACTTAAGGTCCAAGCAGATATTCAGGATTTTGAAAAGGGTAACCATGTACATGTACTTTCATTTTTATTGCCATATCACTTGGCTTCCGTCGTTGTCTTCCGTTGTTGACATTTCACATTTTGATTATCTCCTCTGAAACCAATTTTGACCAAACTTTTCAGAAATGATGAATGGAAGGTCCTTTACTTACTGTACAGTAGATTGAAAAAAATTTTCTGATCTGCCAAAAACATGGCTGCAGCGCAGGACATAGTTTAACATTGGACCCTATGGTTAAAGCATATATTGGCTATTTCCTCTGAAGCTACTAAAGCAAACTGAACAAAACTTTACAGGAATGATGTATGGAAGGTCCTTTACCTAGGTTACTGAAATTTTTCCGATCCGCCAAAAAACATGGCCGCCAGCACAGAACAAAGTTTAACATTGGACCCTATAAGAGTTTCCTGAATCCAAATAGTGACGTCACAAAATCTAATTTACATATGCAAATTAGCAGTTTTGGTTGGCAAAGCCGAAGAATTATCACTATACAGCATTGAGATAGAATTTTTAATCTTTGATAACTTTTTTATTATATGTACTAGTACGATTTTGGATCTGTAAAGGGCATGTTAAACATTGAGATATTCATAGTTTTTCTACCGATTTACTTTTTAATAAAAGTAGACAAATGTTTTTTCATGAGAATTTCAAAAATGTGAAAGTATCAAAAAATTGTTTTATAAAATTCACTATTTCTATATATATTCAAAATAAAAAGCTGAAAATTTTTACATCCTGTAAAAGTGTAAATATTCCATAATTGAGATCAAAAAGAATTATCCATTTATCTTTAATAACAAATTCTCACCAGTTAATTGAAGATGACATTTTTATGACCCTAATCAGTGACTACGATTTCTTGCCAACCAAAGGTAATACATCACGATTGGAAAAGCATATATATTTGCTATCTCCTCTATAGCTACTGAAGCAAATTGAACCAAACTTACAGTAATGATCTATGGAAGGTCCTTCACTTAGATTGCAGAAATTTTTCAGATCTGCCAAAAAACATGGCCGCCACTCTGACATCAGTGCAGAACATAGTTTAACATTGGACCCTATGGGAAAACATAGTTTACATGTAACATAGGACCCTATGGGAAAACATAGTTTAACATTGGACCCTATGGGAAAAGCATATATTTGTCATCTCCTCTGATGCTACTGTCAGAAGCAAATTGAACCAAACTTTACAGGAATGATGTATGGAAGGTCCTTTACTTAGATTGCCAATTTTTTTCCGATGGGCCAAGAACATGGCCACCAGTGCAGAACAGTTTAAATTTGGACCCTATTGGAAAAGCATATATTTTCCATCTCCTGAAGCTACTGAAGAAAATGAACCTAATTACTTTACAGGAATGATGTACGGAATGTCCTTTACTTATACTTCTGAAATTTTTCAGATCTGCCAAAAACTTGGCCACCGGCATAGGACATATTTCAACATTTAACCATATGGATATGGTATAGTTTGACTATCTCCTCTGAAGCTACTGGTTTAGATTCAACCAAACTTTACAGGAATGATGTATGGAACATCTACCAAGATTACCTGACCTAGGTGAGTGATACAGGCCCAGGCTTCTGAGCCTCTGGTTGTACACAAAACATGGGAAATGCTGTCTGAAGCTGGCATGGGTTCCCTATTTCTCAGCCTCATATAAATAACTTCATATTTCAAGACACTACAGTACACATAGATTGTTGAAGTACATTGTAGATGAAATTAAAATTGGGGTTTAATTGACTTAAAGTAAAGCTTTTTAGCTCACCTAGCCTATGGGAAAAAGCATATATTTGCTATCTCCTCTGAAGCTACTGAAGCAAATTGAACCAAACTTTACAGGAATAATGTATGGAACGTCCTTTACTTAGTTTGCCGAAATTTTTTCGATCTGTGAAAAAACATGGCCGCCAGCGCAGAACATAGTTTAACATGGGACCCTATGGGAAAAGCAAATATTTGCTATCTCCTTTGAAGTTACTGAAGCAAACGGAACCAAACTTTACAGGAATGATGTATGGAAGGCCCTTTACTTAGTTTGCCGAAATTTTTTCGATCCGTGAAAAAAAACATGGCCGCCAGCGCAGAACATAGTTTAACATGGGACCCTAAGTAGTGTATCACGTCACTTTGGATCCATAGGGTCTATGTTAAAGTTCATATTTCCATCCCCCGTGCAGTCAACCGTGACTAATAATGTATTCCCTGTCTTCCGGCGTCCTGAACGAAGAGCACAGCAAACATAGTGAAGCTATGTGAGAGTAGTGGGACGATGGAGGACGTATTTTGAGTTGTACCCTCCCCATTCATTAACTTATTTAGTTTTTATGTACTTATTGTCTTGTTTTGTATTGTACCATTACTATTGTTTTTTTCCCGAATAATCTCCCTCTTCTTTTTTTTTCTGTGTCTCCGTCTTGTGTTGCCTTCTCCATTGTACTTATCTTAGTTTTGTATTTTCTCAATTCCTCATCTGGCTGTATTNGAACCAAACTTTACAGGAATGATGTATGGAAGGTCCTTTACTTAGTTTGCCGAAATTTTTTCGATCCGTGAAAAAACATGGCCGCCAGCGCAGAACATAGTTTAACATGGGACCCTATGGGAAAAGCAAATATTTGCTATCTCCTCTGAAGTGACTGAAGCAAATGGAACCAAGCTTTACAGGAATGATGTATGGAGGGTCCTTTACTTAGTTTGCCGAAATTTTTTCAATCCGTGAAAAAACATGGCCGCCTGCACAGAACATAGTTTAACATGGGACCCTATGGGAAAAGCATATATTTGCTATCTCCTCTGAAGCTACAGACGCAAATTGAACCAAACTTTACAGGAATAATGTATTGAAGGTCCTTTACTTAGTTTGCCGAAATTTTTTCCATCCGTGAAAAAACATGGCCGCCAGCGCAGAACATAGTTTAACATGGGACCCTATGGGAAAAGCAATATTTGCTATCTCCTCTGGAGTTACTAAAGCAAATGGAACCAAACTTTACAGGAATGATGTATGGAAGGTCCTTTACTTAGTTTGCCGAATTTTTTTTCGATCCGTGAAAAAAACATGGCCGCCAGCACAGAACATAGTTTAACATGGGACCCTATGGGAAAAGCAAATATTCGCTATCTCCTCTGAAGTTACTGAAGGAAATGGAACCACACTTTACAGGAATGATATATGGAAGGTCCTTTACTTAGTTCTCCATTTTTTTTTTTTGATCTGCGAAAAAACATGGCCACCAGAGCAGAACATACTTTTACATGGAACCGTATGGGAAAAGCATATATTGACTATCTCCTCTGAAGCTAGTGAAGCAAATTGAACCAAACATTACAGGAATGATGTATGGAAGGTCCTTTTCTTAGTTTGCTGAAATTTTTTCGATCCGTGAGAAAACATGGCCGCCAGCGCAGAACATAGTTTAACATGTGACCCTATGGGAAAAGCATATATTTGCTATCTCCTCTGAAGCTACTTAAGCAAATTGAACCAAACTCTACAGGAATGATGTATTGAAGGTCTTTTATGGAGATTGCCGACATTTTTCCGATTCCTTTAAAAACATGGCTGCCAGCGCAGAACATAATCTAACATGGGACCCTAAGGGAAAAGCATCTATTTTAATATCTCCTCTGACGCTACTGAAGCAAATTCAACCAATCTTTAAAGTAAGGATGTATGGAAGGTACTTGTATCTGACAAAAAAGATGGCCTCCAGTGCAGAACATAGTTTAACATTCCTTATAATAATCATCTCTGAAATGTATAGATGGTCTATTGCAAAAATTATTCATTTCAATAGGATCAGACAAAAAACATGGTTGCTAATGAAGAACATAGCTAAACATTTGACCCCATTGGTAAGGAAACATCTTTTTAGTCATGTATGGCGTAGAAGCATTTTGCCAGGTGAGCGATACAGGCTCAGTCTCTGAGCCTCTAGTTAATATTTGTTTTTATTTTCAGATTATCATGCAGATTGCATTTTGCATTCATTGAAAAACTTAAAGAGAAAAAGACCTAGGGAATCAAGTATCACAGCAGTTTTGGCAAATCACCTATTTTCCCGTATTGTTGTAGATTATAAAGGGAAGTCGTACAGGATTTCAAATGATAGAGGCCATCAGTATGAAACTTGCCCTTGTGGAATTTGCAAAGATGATATTTTTTATGATAATATTGGTATAGGTATGTACTAAATATTCAACATGTTAAAGGAAGCTGAAATGTATTTGAATTGATATACATGTAATTTTTGTCTCGCAAGCTAGAAAGTTGTGGGAAGCGAGACATAGGCATCCAAAAAATGATGACAAAGACATAAACTTTTACTGAATACATGAAATACAGGATATTTTGAGAACCTTTTGATGTAGGAATATCATGTTTGGCATCATGGTATTGTAATAAAACTAAAGATTGACTGGGCGGGGATTGCCTTAAACTTTGAACTGGGGTAATTCTACTTTTTATACGACCGCAAAAATTTTTGCGGTCGTATATTGGTATGGTGCTGTCGTCGTCGTCGTTGTCGTTGTCGTTGTCGTCGTCTGTAGACACTTTAGTTTTTTGTCAATAACTTTAGTTCCAGTTGATCAATCCTTATGAAATTTTAATATAATGTTCTTTGGTACAAAAGGAAGGCTTGGCTTAGTTTTGGTAATTGTGGCCCCACCCGTTTTTAAAAAAGGGACCAAAAGGGGTTAAATTGGGTGTTTTCACATGTTTGTCTGTAGAATCTTTATTATTAATCGGATTTTGATGGGGTTTCTTTCAGTGTGCTTCTGAGGAAATTTCCAATTTGGAGTATGCCAACGGGTTTCACGTAGCATGTACCGCTCACGAGATAAATGGGGCCCAACAGGGGCAAATCTCCAAAAAAATAAATTTTTTATTTTAAGTCCGATTTTGATGCAGTTTTTTTTAATGGATTCCTTGTGAAAAATTAATATGGCGCTCA
>MJUU01034168.1:37316-55190 GCA_002080025.1 Modiolus philippinarum
TTGTATGTATTCCTGTATACATGTACATGTAGTCTAAAGGTTTACCTGAGACAATATCACTCACCTGTGACAATCTTTGTTTATTGGAGGTGTTTTTAATGTTTGTATTTATTCCTGTATACATGTGCATGTAGTCTAAATCTCAAAATTGATTGCAGAAAAAATGTAAAATATAACATTCATAGCAAATTATATATGCCTTTATATAATTTATGGAAAAATTCATATTAAAAAGGGTATATTATTTGTAAATAGTTTTAACCATGAATAGAGATATAGTTTAACCATGGAGAGAGATAATTACTATGACAAATGTTGACAACACAATGTTTCTGTAATTGTGAAGATAATTAAAATACATGTATTTGTAAAAAAAAATTCCTTGAAAAGTTGACAATCCGAGTGAAATTGAAGAAACCATAATTTTTTCCATTGCATTTTTAATGTTTTTATTTTGCTTTATTTATTTAATGCCTTATTAGTATTATCCAGACCTTTTGATCATGGTTTTGTGACATTATTGAAAATAAAATGCTTTATTTTATAACATAAATACTAAATATGAATGTATTAATTGATGATTTTACATAATTGTAGAAATGGAACACAATTCTAGCAAAATAAGCCAAGAATATAGTTTAAAACAGACAAGATAAATAATACAAAATAGATAAAAAAAAGAAAATTTTTCAAATGGTGAGAAATTTCCATTTTCTATACAAAATTAAGAATATCGCTAACATGTCGAGAAATTTCTAGACAAATTTAAGAACATCGAGAATATGTCGAGAAATTTCAGATATAATGCATAATGTTGAGTATGTTGAGAATTTTTTCAAGAATTTTTCATGCATATTTAGACTGTCGAGAACGTGTGACAGTGTCGAGAAATTTTAAGACAAAATTAATACAATTAAGAATTTGTCGAGAAATTTCAGTCATACTGGAGAATGTTAGGAATGTCGAGAATTTTATCAAGAATTTTTCATGCAAATTCAGACTGTCGAGAATGTGTCGAGAAATTTTAAGACAAAACTAATACAATTAAGAATTTGTCGAGAAAAATTAGGCACTAAATCAGACATTAAAAAATGTCGAGTAATTTTTCAGACAAATTCAGACGAAAATTGGTAAATTCAGACAATTTGACTTTTGTAGTGATGTCAACGGATTTTGTGTAGCTCTTACCGTTTCCGAGCTACGAGGGGTCAAAGGGGCCAAAATTGCAATTTTTCTATTATGTCTTAACTTTATTTTTCATCAGATTTCGATGGAATTTTTTTCTTTGAATTTCTATGGATGTAAAGTTTTAGTTGATAGTCTATATTTTGCATAGCTCTTACGTTTTTTTCATCAGTAAGTGATCAAAAGGGTTGAATTTTCCCTTTTTTTGTTCCTAGCTAACAACTGTGTCAAGCTTCTTTTTGTGTCCCTCGAATTATTGTGTCAAGCTCTTTACTGTGTCCACAGTCACTTTAAACTACTTTTGTCGAAATTTCAGTGGTCGACATGCTGCGGTCGTATCATGCTGCGCTCAGCGTAGCCCTTTTTCAATGTAGTTGCAACATTGAGTGTTTAAAATTACAATAAAATTAATCATTAATAATCATGTACTTATCTTTATAGTGAACACTTTTCGAAAACAAATCGTTTGTAATTTGTATTCCCAAAGATGTAAATAGGAACATTCACCAATGAAACAATTATTAATCTTTTACAGTCATTTCAGAGTTAGCGCGACCAGTCTGGCTAGTAGTCAAGAAAAAATACTTCTACTCTACCGACTATTCTAATGATGATTTATCATTAGTTTTTGTCCTTTATTTAATATCAATAGAAAATTATTTAGTAACACTTCATATACCACAAAACTCGTGTTTGGTTTACTAATCCAATCAAGCTATTGTGAATGTAATTAGAGTAGAGAGGGCAATCAAACTGTTTAGTCCATACTTTCTTTGTCTAGCAGTGTTTAATTTTTTTCATATATCACAGTTTTAAATGCCAGAAGGCATACTGTAGAAAGTAGATTTGCCGGGCTTGATTGGGCTATTGATTGTGTGTGTATTACCGTAACATACCTCTAGACAATGCTGCAAATAAGACTAGCTTTACAGTTTTATTTCAGAACGTACACATGAATATTCCCTATGTATCACAGAACGTGTATTCCTGACGTATCAACCTCGATTTGCACAATTCAATCACTAGTATATAAAAAAGATGGGTGTGCATAATTATAATGTGCATGTTTCAGGGTTAATGCTGTCTTTTTATGGAGACATTACGGCTTTACTCCATATTCTCAGTAAATGGGACTGTTTCATAATCCTCAGTTACTTCTCCCGAGTTCCGGACCGGGAGTTCCGGTGTTATATTGCCATTTTTCCCCCATGCCAGTTTTTCCCCNTCACTATGTTTGCTGTGCTCTTCGTTCAGGACGCCGGAAGACAGGGAATACATTATTAGTCACGGTTGACTGCACGGGGGATGGAAATATGAACTTTAACATAGACCCTATGGATCCAAAGTGACGTGATACACTACTACCCTATGGGAAAAGCAAATATTTGCTATCTCCTCTGAAGTTACTGAAGCAAATTGAACCAAGCTTTACAGGAATGATGCATGGAGGGTCCTTTACTTAGTTTCCCGAAATTTTTTCAATCCGTAAAAAAACATGGCCGCCTGCACAGAACATAGTTTAACATGGGACCCTATAGGAAAAGCATATATTTGCTATCTCCTCTGAAGCTACTAACGCAAATTGAACCAAACTTTACAGGAATGCTGTATGGAAGGTCTTTTATTTAGTTTGCTGAAATTTTTTCCATTCGTGAAAAAACATGGGCTCCAGCGCAGAACATAGTTGAACATGGGACCCTATGGGAAAAGCAATATTTGCTATCTCCTCTGGAGTTACTGAAGCAAATGGAACCAAACTTTACAGGAATGATGTATGGAAGGTCCTTTATTTAGTTTGCCAAAATTTTTTCGATCCGTGAAAAAAAAACATGGCCGCCAGCACAGAACATAGTTTAACATGGGACCCTATGGGAAAAGCAAATATTTGCTATCTCCTCTGAAGTTACTGAAGGAAATGGAACCAAACTTTACAGGAATGATGTATGGAAGGTCCTTTACTTAGTTTGCCGAAATATTTTCGATTCGTGAAAAAACATGGCCGCCTGCGCAGAACAAAGTTTAACATGGGACCCTATGGGAAAAGCATATATTTGCTATCTCCTCTGAAGCTGCTGAAGCAAATGGAACCACACTTTACAGGAATGATATATGGAAGGTCCTTTACTTAGTTCTCCGAAATTTTTTGATCTGCGAAAAAACATGGCCGCCAGTGCAGAACATACTTTTACATGGAACCGTATTGGAAAAACATATATTGACTATCTCCTCTGAAGCTACTGAAGCAAATTGAACCAAACTTTACAGGAATGATGTATGGAAGGTCCTTTTCTTAGTTTGCTGAAATTTTTTCGATCCGTGAGAAAACATTGCCGCCAGCGCAGAACATAGTTTAACATGTGACCCTATGGGAAAGGCAGATATTTGCTATCTCCTCTGAAGCTACTGAAGCAAATTGAACCAAACTCTACAGGAATGATGTATGGAAGGTCTTTTATGGAGATTGCCGAAATTTTTCCGATTCCTTTAAAAACATGGCTGCCAGCGCAGAACATAGTCTAACATGGGACCCTAAGGGAAAAGCATCTATTTGCTATCTCCTCTGATGCTACTGAAGCGAATTCAACCAATCTTTACAGTAAGGATGTGTGGAAGGTACTTGTATCTGACAGTGCAGAACATAGTTTTACATTGGAGCCAGGAATGAGATAACCATTCTTATAATCATCATCTCTGAAATGTATAGAAGGTCTTTTGCAAAAATTATTCATTTCAATAGGATCAGACAAAAAACATGGTTGCTAATGAAGAACATAGCTAAACATTTGACCCCATTGGTAAGGAAACATCTTTTTAGTCATGTATGGCGTAGAAGCATTTTGCCAGGTGAGCGATACAGGCTCAGTCTCTGAGCCTCTTGTTAATATTTGTTTTTATTTTCAGATTATCATGCAGGTTGCATTTTGCATTCATTGAAAAACTTAAAGAGAAAAAGACCTAGTGAATCAAGTATCACAGCAGTTTTGGCAAATCACCTATTTTCCCGTATTGTTGTAGATTATAAAGGGAAGTCTTACAGGATTTCAAATGATAGAGGCCATCAGTATGAAACTTGTCCTTGTGGAATTTGCAAGGATGATATTTTTTATGATAATATTGGTATAGGTATGTACTAAATATTCAACATGTTTAAGGAAGCTGAAATGTATTTGAATTGATATACATGTAATTTTTGTCTCGCAAGCTAGAAAATTGTGGGAAGCGAGACATAGGCATGCAAAAAATGATGACAAAGACATAAACTTTTACTGAATACATGAAATACAGGATATTTTGAGAACCTTTTGATGTAGGAATATCATGTTTGGTATCATGGTATTGTAATAAAACTAAAGATTGACTGGGCGGGGATTGCCTTAAACTTTGAACTGGGGTAATTCTACTTTTTCAATGTAGTTGCAACATTAGGTGTTTAAAATTACAATAAAATTAATCATTAATAATCATGTACTTATCTTTATAGTGAACACTTTTCGAAAACAAATCGTTTGTAATATGTATTCCCAAAGATGTAAATAGGAACATTCACCAATTAACCAATTATTAATCTTTTAATAAGATCACCATGTATTTGGTCTATTGTACCTATTCATGTTTTGGAATGATCAAATCCTGAATGACAGGTAACTCCGCCCAGTCAACCTAAACTTTTCTTACAATAGGACTAACATGACTAATCATGTGACTTACTTACTGCCCGTCACGCCCAATGGCATGTGGGGCAACAAAAATATCAAAAAAATATGTGACCTTGACTTCAATTACACAGTCCAAAGACCATGTAAGAACAAATCTAAAAAAAGTGGTTGCATAGTTGATTGGATTTTAGGTATTGTATAACTTACAAAAACAGCTCGCACGGTCCTATATTTTACCTATAAAGATACTATATAGAGGAGGAGTAGGGAGAGCAATTCTTCTGATTGTCATAATTGAATAGCTAATGATGAAAAAAGATTTTTGTTCCATTGCACTACAACACAATAACATATACAGAGCTTTAAATCTTTGCGATTCATATTAATTGTAAATATTATGTCGCAAAAACTGTAAGCAAAATTGATAGCTGAATGATTTTTAGCCTTAATTATTGTGTGGCTCCTAGACATTGTATCATCCAAAATATTGTTCAATATTTTTTTTTCCTTTTACTATTATTTAGGCAGTGAATATCTATGGTATGGTTATCCAGATATTATGGTGTATCCTTTATGTGGTGGTGAAAGCTGCAATGTTGTGNTGATTTATGTCCAAGTTTTCAGGCAAGTTCAGATTTCAGTCAGTATACATGGTAGGATCATGTAACCTTGCTTAGGCATGCAAATGCGATGTCAACATCCAGGCAAGATTTTGTTACTGTGACAAAGTGCCATAACGAGGCGAACTCTGTAATCGTTGATTACCTATGTTTAGCCTTAATTATTGTGTGGCTCCTAGACATTGTATCATCCAAAATATTGTTCAATAATTCTTTTCCTTTTACTATTATTAAGGCAGTGAATATCTATGGTATGGTTATCCAGATATTATGGTGTATCCTTTATGTGGTGGTGAAAGCTGCAATGTTGTGATGCCAAATGTTATTGAAATGGAGACAGTATATAACAGTGACGAAGATAATATGGAAAATATTTTAGATAAACAAATTGTAGAGATTAACATCGATTCTAGTTCTTTAAGAAAGGACAGAAATGTTAAACAAATCGTTTCTCAGGCGTTAACATTTTCATTATTTCAAAAAGTAAATCAAAGAAATCAAAATTCGCCATCTCCACAGGTCTCTCTGATTCCTACAATAGCTGCAAGTGCTGAGAATTTTGATGTTTACCTTTTTGATTGGAAAAATGATATTCTTTTAAGAAATGCGGGGAAACCAATCCCATTTTTTGATCATTATTTCCATGATGGAAAACTGTTTAAAACATTTAGGTTTTCATCTTTGCTTCAGTTGTGGATGCTGATTAATCATTATACAACTAAACCACATTTTAAGAATGATCATAATCTGAATATGTTTCAGGGAACTTCAAATTTTCTTTCTACATTTGATTCAAATCAACTGGAAATGGTAGAGGGGACTGTTAGAATGCAGTCAAGGTTTGAACCAATATTAAAGATTGATAATCGAGAATATAAAGATTTGTTTGACAGTCAAGATATGCTGCCCTCATGGGGAAAAGAATGACTCTTCCTGATTAGTTTGTCTTAATGAAGAACAGTAAAGTTTGGGACATGCTATAAAAATCATCAGCATCTTGTATGTCTGGGCTTCAACATCGGGCATATATTATATTGATGGGTTGGGATCGTACATGTAAATTAGAAGCTGCTGATAAATTTAATCTTGCTACCTGTTGAGGTGTCACAATTAAAATTTGGTCATCCTCATGTGATTTATGCATGTCCTGTTTTCCCTGTACTGGCATTAATTAGAGTCTAAAATAATTGTAACTTAGTACAGGCAACTCCGCTAATAATGAAATTAGATGCAATGAAATATTGGTTATAATGAAATGAAAATTTGGTTCCCAATATCTTTTCATTGTAGTTTACTGCCATTATAATGAAATATGGATATAATGAACTAATTTCTTGTCTCCCTTCAATTTCATTATAAATTTCATTATAAATGGACTGGAGTGGACTGTATTTTTAAAATATGGCTTTGGATTAGAAAAAAATAAAGAAGAAAGCTCTTTTGTTTAGAGAAATAATCCGATAAAGTAGTCTGTCCATGGATTTGGCATATAATACACCTCTATTCATTTGAGTAATGTTTTAATTTCAGTTGCTTAGATCATAGTCAGATCTTATCCGAACTACATGAAATTTTCACAGGATAACAAGGTGATGATGAAAAATCTTGAAATTTTTAAACTGAAATTTCAAACTTTTAAGAAATCACATTTTTACCCCAAAAATGAAAAATGTTTGATTTTAAGGATTTAATGAAGCATTAAGTTTCATGACAATGTCATTTTTTGCAATTTAGATCGAGATTTGAAAGCACAACATTTTTTTTTTGGAAATGTAAGCAATATCAAAAGGTTCTTGTTTTGAATTACCTTTTCAACATTTTTTCGTAAACTCCAAATGCTGCAAGCAACGAATGAAAACAAATGGAATTTTGACTGTCTTCTTTGTTTTTATTAACATAAAGATTGCAATTGTATCCTTAATTGGTTTCTGAATGCCATCTATTTGTTACACTTAGAATCAAAGTGTTTCTTTATTTCATGAGTATATGATATTTATATTGTTTTCCATTTTGTTGAAAAAAGATACTGTAAACCGGGAAATTTTCGATGCCGTTTTATTTTTCGCGATTTTTGTGCTTGGAATGGAAGCGCGAAAATAAAACAGCGCGAATATACATGTCTATTATTGAAGTCAATGGTCAACAATTTTGCAGCGCGAATTCAAAACTGCGTGAACTAAAATCCCGTCAATTCACCACGAAATAAAGACGGCGCGAAAATTTCCCGGTTTACAGTATTCAAATCAAAATGTTGGTTAAATTCATTTATCTCACAACTGTAGAGAACCTGTGACATGGAGACATGACCATAGTATCTTAAAAACAACACTAACATGATTTATCTCTCAACTATGGAGCACCTGTGACATGGAGACATGAACATAGTATCTATAAACAACACTACCATGATTTATCTCTCAACTATAGAGAATCTTTGAATAAAAGTGACAACAAAAGTCCGAATCGATCAAAGGGAGAGACTAGTAAGGAAAATCCTTATAACATTCGACTGAATCAGGGAAACACAATCCAACAAGGAACATTTTTGGCAAGCTGTCATATTCCCGGCTTGGAACGGGCATTTTATAAATAAAATGGTGGGTTAAACCAGGTTTAATGATGCATCAACCTCCCGCTTACATGAAGACTAACTATAGCTTCTGTGTGCCCAGATTGTGTTAAATGTCAAAGCTTTAATATTGTCAAAACCTAGAATTTTTTTTCCTATAGTGACATGGGACTTGACAATAGTGTCTGTAAACAACACTTCCTTGATTTATCTCACAACTATAGAGAACCTTTGACATGGGCACATGACCATAGTGTATGCAAAAAACACTAATGCAAACAACACTAACATGATTTATCTCACAACTATATAGAACCTGTGACATGGAGAAATGACCATAGTATCTGTAAATAACGCTACCATGATTTATCTCACAACTTTAGAGAACCTGTTACATGGAGACATGACCATAGTATCTGTAAACAACACTGCCATGATTTATCTAACAACTGTAGAGAATCTGTTACATGGCAATATGACAAAAGCATCTCTAAACACTACCATGATTTATCTCATAACTATAGATAACCTGTGACATGGAGACACGACCATAGTTTCTGTAAACAACACTGCCATGATTTATCTCACAACTGTAGAGAATCTGTTACATGGAGACATGACCATAGTGTCTGTTAACAACACTACCATGATTTATCTCACAACTTAAGAGAACCTGTGACATGGAGACTTGACCATAGTATCTGTAAACAGCATTGAAATTATTTATATCATAAATAGAGAATCTGTTACATGGAGACATGACCATAGTGTCTGTTAACAACACTACCATGATTTATCTCACAACTATAGAGATCCTGCGACATGGCGATATGACCATAGCATCTATAAACACTACCATGATTTATCTCATAACTATAGAGAACCTTTGACATGGAGACATGACCATAGTATCTATAAACAACACTACCATGATTTATCTTACAACTATAGAGAACCTGTGATATGGAGACATGGCCATAGTATCTATAAACAACACTGCCATGATATATCTCACACTTACAGAGAACCTGTGATATTGCGATATGACCATAGTATCTGTAAACAACATTATAATGATTTATATCATAAATAGAGAACCTCTGACTTGGAGACATGACCATAGTGTCTGTAAACAACACTACCATGATTTATCTCACAACTGTAGAGAATATGTGACATGGGGATATGACCATAGCATCTATAAACACTACCATGATTTATCTCATAGCTATAGAGAGATTGTGACATGGAGACATGCCCATAGTGTGTGTAAACAACACTACCATGATTTATCTCACTACTATAGAGAATCTTTGACATGAAGACATGGCCATAGTATCTATAAATAACACTACCATAATTTATCTCACAGCTATAGAGAACCTGTGACATGGAGAAATGACCATAGTATCTATAAACATGTTTAAACATGGAGATATGACCACATTATTTATGAACAACACTACCATGATTTATCTCAAAACTACAGAGAACCTTTGACATGGTGACATGACCATAGTGTCTATAAACAACACTTTCATGATTTATCTCACAACTATAGAGAATCTATGACATAAAAACATGACTATAGTGTCTATAAATAACACTACCATGATTAAGCTCACAACTATTGAGAACCTGTGAAATGGAGACATGACCATAGTATCTGTAAACAACATTACCATACCTTATAGTAATTTCAAAATGGCCCCTGGCACCGGTATGATCGGAATTAATTGCTTAATTTTAAACAACGCTTCATCCATGTTGCTTTTTAGCTCTCCCGGTCAAAGGCCATGTGAGCTTTTGTCATCACTTTGCGTCCGTCGTCCGTCCGTCTGTTAACTTTTCACATTTTCATCTTCTCCTCTGAAACCACTGAAGCAAATTCAACCAAACTTTACAGGAATGATGTATGGAAGGTCTTTAACAAGCTCATTTCATTCCGATCCGATAAAAAAACATGGCTGTCAGCGGGGAACTTAGTTTAATATTGGACCCTATGGGAAAATCACATTTTCATTTTTATGCCCCGCCTAATATAGTAGGGGGCATATAGTGTTCGGGTTGTCCGTCCGTTTGTCCGTCTGTTCGTTCGTCTTTACCAAGCTAGGTTTACCCTCAGGTTTAAGATTTTTTCTGGGAAGGATGTATGCTATTATCATGAAACGTTATATATAGATACACATTAGCATCTAATTAAACAAAAATCATAATAAAATTTTACCCATGCAACAACTTCATGCTTTACTGATCACGGGAAAAAAGTGATAGTATGAGGTTTACCCACAGGTTGAAGTTTTTTTCTGTGAAGGATGTATGCTATTATCATTTAACTTTATATAAATACACATTTTTGTCTAATTAAACAAAATTCATAATGAAAAAATATTTTCCCATGCTACCAACTTCATGCTTCAATGATCACAGGGAAAAAGCACGATAGTATGAGGTTTACCCACAGGTTGATTTTTTTTTCTGTGAAGGATGAATGCTATTATGATTAAACTTTACATAAATACACATTAGCATCTAATTTAACAAAAATCATAACAAAATTTTACCCATGGTACCAACTTCATGCTTCAATGATCATGGGAAATAAGCTTGATATTATAAGGTTTACGCACAGGTTGAATTTTTTTTTTCTGTGATGGATGCATGCTATTATCATTTAACTTTACTTAAATACACATTAGCATCTTATTAAACAAAAATTATAATAAAAATTTATCCATGCTACCAATGTCATGCTTCACTGATCACGGGGAAAAAAGGGGTGCAGTATGAGGTTTACCCACAGGTTGAAGTTTTTTCTGTGAAGGATGTATGCTTTTATCATTACACTTTATATAGATACGCATTAGGATATAAGTAAATAAAAAATTAATATTTACCCATGCAACCAACTTCACTGGTCATGGAAAAAGGGGGATAGTTTAAGGTTCTAGTGCTGCTGATGAGGAATTAATTCCCGAAATGGCCATACAGCTCATTAAAATAATTGCAGTCTGAGTTAACAGATGTTTTATGGTCTTATGTTCATTTACTCCATATCCTTTCATAAAATATTATCCATAGGTTTAAGTTTTTATTCTGTGAAGGATGTATGCTATTATCATTGAAGTTTATTAAATACCTATTAGGGTATAATTAAACTAAAATCATAAGAATATATCCATGGAATCAACTTCATGCTTTACTGATCACGAAATATACCATTCTTCAAAACAGTTGTGAGGCGGGGCATTGTGTCCGTTAGACACATATTCTTGTTTCGTCTAAAACTACTGAAGCAAATTCAACCAAACTTTACAGGAATGATGTACTAAAGGTCATCAGCAAAGATTGCTCATTTCAATTAGATCCGATAAAAAACATAGCTGCCAGCACGGAATATAATTTTACATTGGACCCTATGGGAAAATCACATTTTCATCTTGTCCTTTGAAACCACTGAAGCAAATTCAACTAAACTTTACAGGAATGATGTATGGAAGTTCCTCTACAAAGATTGCTCTTCTCGATCCGATCGAATAAAAAACATGGCCGCCAGTGCGGAACTTGCGATTAACATAGGACCCTATGGGAAAAAAATCACATTTTCATCTTCTCATCTGAAACTGCTGAAGCAAATTCAGCCAAACTGTACAGGAATGATGTATGGAAGTTCCTCTACAAAGATTACTCTTCTCGATCCGATCGGATAAAAAACATGGCCGCCAGTGCGGAACTTGCGATTAACATAGGACCCTATGGGAAAAAAATCACATTTTCATCTTCGCATCTGAAACTGCTGAAGCAAATTCAACCAAACTGTACAGGAATGATGTATGGAAGGTTCTTTACAAAGATTGCTCATTTGGTTTGGTTCCGATAAACAACATGGCTGCCAGCACGGACCATAGTTTAACATTGGACCTATGGGAAAATCACATTATCATCTTCTCCTCTGAAACCACAGAAGCAATTCAACAAAACTTTACAGGAATGATGTTTAAAAGGTTCTTTACAAAGTTTGCTCATTTATTTCCGATCCGATAAAAACATGGCCACCAGCGCAGGACTTAGGTTTAACATCGGACCTATGGGAAAAATCACATTTTCATCTTCTCCTCAGAAACCCCTTGAGCGAATTCAACTAAACTTAAAAGGAATGATGTACTAAAAGTCCTCTTCGAAGATTGCTTATTTCTTTTGGATCCGATAAAAAAACATGGCTACCAGCACGGAACATAGTATAACATTCGACCCCTATGGGAAAATCACATTTTCATCTTTACATTGGATCCCCTATGAGAAAATCACATTTTCATCTTCTCCTCTGAAACCACTGAAGCAAATTCAACTAAACTTAACAGGAATGATATACTGAAGGTCTTCAATAAAGATTGCTCATTTCGTTTGGATCCGATAGCAAAATGGCCGCAAGCACGGAACATAGTTTAACATTCGACCCCTATGGGAAAATCGCATTTTCATCTCCTTTGAAACCACTGAAGCAAATTCAACCAAACTTTACAGGAATGATGTACTAAAGGTCCTTAACAAAGATTGCTCATTATTTTTCCGATCCAATAAAAAAAACATGGCCACCAGCACGGAACATAGTTTAACATTCGATCCTATGGGAAAATCACATTTTCATCTTCTCCTCTGAAACCACTGAAGCAAATTCAACCAAACTTTACAGGGATGATGTACTTAAGGTCCTTTACGAAGATTGCTCATTTCGCTCTGATCAGACAAAAAACATGGCCGCCAGCGGTGAATTAGGTTTAATATTAGACCCTATGGGAAAAATCACATTTTCATCTTCTCCTCTGAAACCACTGAAGCAAATTCAACCAAACTTTACAGGAATGATGTATGGAAGGTTCCTAACAAAGATTGCTCTTTTCGTTACAATCGGATAGAAAACGTGGCATAGTTTAACATTGGACCCTATGGGGAAAATCACATTTTCATACCACGGAAACAAATTCAACCAAACTTTACAGTAGCGATGTATTAAAAGTACTTCACAAAAATTGCTCATTTCATTGAGATCCGATAAAAAAATGGCCGCTAATGCAAAACACAGTTTAACATTGGAGCCCGGTATGAGAAAACCATCCTTTTCATCATCTTCAAGAAAATTTAACTAAATGCAAAAATTACCCATTTCAATAGGATCAGAAAAAAACACGGGTACTAATGGAGAACATGTTTAAACATTAGACCCCATTGGTAATAAACATTATTTTTGGACATGCATGGCATAGAAGCATTTTGTCAGATGAGCGATACAGGCTCCGTCTCTTAGCCTCTAGTTATCCATTGATACGGCCCGATCGTCAACAAACAAATATTAACTGGCGAAGTGTTCTTACAACTGCAGTCACCCGTTGCACGACAAAAAGATTCATAGAATACAATCACAACTTATAAACAATTACAGAACACTCATCAAGCGGATTGCAAGAAAACTTGGCATAATAAATACAAAAATACCGAAATGCAGAAAAAATAGTACATTTGTATATTTCGTTATGGTATACGAGTGTTTCAAGGAGTAACCTCTCATCAGCAGCATTAAAACCAAATTATATGGAAAATAAAATAGGGAGATAAGGCACTTTTTGTGAAATATCTAAGTCCCAATCCAAGAATTCTGCCGAGAAGAAAACATGACTATGAAACCAAGGGTAATCTCAAAAGTTAATTTATTTGCCAAGGTCAAGCTCGCAAGGCCAAATATTCTTGTCTCATCGCAAACAGATGAGAATAGATATCTTTGGGCCAGTAGTCAGTACTTCGGTGCTGACCCGAAAGTCGATTTTATTTGGAAACTTACAATATCTAAATTTTTGTTGAAAAATAATGAGTATCTCCCTCATGGAAAGCTTTGTCCTTAGCTGATTTTGGCTTTCAATTTAGATCATATTTGGTTATTTGTTCTCTATCAGTCTTTAAACATCTTTGAGTTTTTGGTCTTACAAATGTTTAGATTTTTCTACACTGATGAGACATAATTTGCCAAACTGGCCATATGCAGAATCTAAATTTACAGTAACTTCGGTATTTTGGTATTGTGTAGATCCAGAGTTTATTACCACACTTACAAACACCGACTGTGACAAAACCGGACTTTTCACTGGCAGTGTGACGGGTGTCACGCCCAGAGCAGATCATGCTTACCCTCCCAGAGCAGATCATGCTTACGCTCCCAGAGCAGATCATGCTAGTAGTTATGAAATGACAATTCTGCCGCAAGACCATTTTTAAGCAGGAATTCTGCATGATACCCCAATTTCGGGGCCCTGGGATGCAAATGAACATTGAGCGAGGTGGGGATGCTGAAAAGTGCAGGAAGGCAAGGACAGAGAAAAAAATTACCAAGCCATCTAAAAAATGTTCCAAATTTGAATAGTTTAAAGAAAATCATGCCATCCAAGATTATCATGGATTGCTACGAAGATTCCGTCAGCGAAGATGGCAGACCAACTTCATTCCCCGAAATGCAGAAATTCTGCAATACCCCACTGAAAAGGAAGAAGGGGCAGCTTTGCAAGGGCAAACCGGGGAAAGATGGGCTTTGCTGGAGGCATACCAAGCGGCGAGACGATGCCGATCAGCCGATCGGAGGGAAATTTAGGGTGGCCGAGACCATGGGGGAACTGAGGAAAATCGCCAAGGAGGAAGGGGTGAAGGGGTATAGCAGGAAGAATAAGATGGATTTGGTGCGGCTCATTGAGTCGGCGACTGACCGAAAATTCAAGCGCCGGGAAATATTCACCAGGAAGCAGCTCAAAGCGATCGCGAGGCGGAGGGGGATCACCAATATCTCCCGGCTGAAGAAAGATCAGCTGGTCGAGAAGGTGAAGCAGAACATTTAGGAAGCCGCGGATCTCATCGAGGTTGCGGATAAGCGGGAGGCCGTGGGTGGGGTATTCGGCACGGTAATCATCAAGCCCAAGACGCAGCAGGACGTGGAGACTTTCATCAGGCTAAGCTGGGGGAAAATCCGAAGCACGATTTCGGAGGGGCTGGCGGAAAAGAAGGGGTTGAAAGCGGAGATAATCCTCCACGTGGAGATGGTGAAGATCAGCCCGGCGACCCGTGAAAATATATACGCCAATCCAAAATTCCGGTCGGCCTTGATAGTAATCACCGAGTCGGCAGATTTGGACGAAGTGATAGCGCGGATACAGGATAAGGTCATTGAGAGCATGGCGACTTTCCAGGCTGGGGGAGCGGGTGGACCTTTGGGCGCGTCGAGAAGTTGGAGATTCAGCTGAATGAGTACAAGCCCCTCAAAGGAAGCTTTTATATTCCACTTCCCAAGAAGCTCGCGGCCAGGAAGGCAATAATCAACGTGCAAAATGAGGATCAGCAGTGCTTCAAATGGGCGATCCTCTCGGCCCTCCATGAGGAGGTGGACCAGAAGAGTGCTAGCCGAGTCGAGCAGTACGAAAAGTGGGCGGATGAGCTAAGATTCGACGACATCGAATTCCCGGTCTCATTCCGGGCAATCGATAGGTTCGAGATGCTCAATGAGGGGATCAAGGTCAACGTTGCGGATTCGATACAGGAAAGGAGGGAGGGACCTACCCGATGAGGATGTCCGAAAAGGATGATGCCGGGGCAAAGCACGTGGATCTCATGCTAGTAGCTAAGGATGAGACGCGGCACTACTGCCGGGTGAAGAATCTCTCGCGGCTCTTGACGGCGCAGATGAGCGATCACGATAGGGAAGCTTACTTCTGCCGCCGATGCCTGAATCACTTCACTCGGCAAGAAAAGCTTGACCAGCACATGGAATATTGTGGTCAGAAGAAGGCGGTGAAAATCGAGATGCCGAGCGAAGGGAGCTATGTCAGCTTCCAAGACCATATTCGGTCGATGAAGGTGCCATTCGTCGTCTACGCAGACTTCGAGTGCTTCACGACCAAGGTGGAGCCTGAACCGGCAAAGGCTGGCGTAGACGGAATCATGCAGCTGCTGGAGCGCGTGATGGAGCTTATCAAGCAGAAGGTAGAAGGGGGTGAGCCGTCCAAACCACATACCAAGATCCTCCAGAAGCACGTCCCATCGGGATTCTGCTACCATATCAAATGCTTCGATGAGACGGTATACGCCAAGGAACCGGTGATCTACACCATGCAGCAGGAAGGGGAGGACGTGGGGGCAGATATTCGTGGATCGGCTGACGAAAGACATCCGGGAGATCTATCAGCAGGGCGTTTTCAAGAAACCCATGGCGATGACGGAGGAAGATAAGATCGCCTTCGCGGAAGCCACCAAGTGCTCCATCTGCGACAAGGAGCTTGGGGAGGATAAGGTCAGGGACCATTGCCACTTCACGGGCAGATTCAGAGGGGCCGCGCACAATGAGTGCAATCTGAACACTCAGGTGCCGAAATTCATACCGGTCATCTTCCATAATCTGGCCGGCTACGATTCCCATCTCTTCATCAAGGCAATGGGGGCTACCGAGGGTAAGATCAACTGCATCCCCAACACCGAGGAGCGCTACATCTCATTCACCAAGGGGGCAGTGTTGTGAAACACGTTTTCATCGTACGATGTGAAGTTGATTTTGCGTAAATGATCTCTTTTACACTTACGTAATTTTCATGTTGCCAAAGGATTGAATTTCGGGAATTGAATGGTTCCTTTTATCATTATTTTTAAAGTGTAGAGTTGTTTCATTCTTAAAGTTTTAGTATTTGTTGACAAATGCCGCTAACTTTCTTGACTATTTTCCATACTTGAGTTATCGGCCTTGGATTCTCGTAATCTCTGATCTGATAGTAAAACTTTTATACGAGTGCATTCCTTGTGTTGATTAATGAATAATTATTGTAAATACTGCATGATTTTAACACGCTAATCGTTTAATAGTATGCATTTCACGATTAATATATTTATTATTAGATTCCATGAACTAATTTGCATAATGCGGGAATTGGAGTGTGACGTGACGTATTAGCTCTAATGTAAACAACAGCTCGGTAAGCAAATTTGAATGCCCAGCTGATCGGATGTTTTTCTGATCACACGGTCTTTTTCTAAATTGGGGATCGATTTTGACTTAACATTTAGTTAGTTTAAAAGATCTAGAGCATATATTACTAATTTTTATACAGAATTCCAGTTAATATTTTGTCAAAAAGCAGTGTAATCTGTGACATATATTTACTGGATTCTAAGTTCAACCCAGGGGGTTTCCAGTTATTTTTGGTATTCTATTTTTAATATTTATTAAGATTAATACTTAAATTGCTGGAACACTGACATGCATACTTGAGTGAATTTGAACATTCATTAGTTTGAACTGATAATTTTAAGAATTATTACTTGATCACTTAATTTTGAGATTTTGAGATAAATAATTGATTGTTAACTGAAGTATTGAAATATTTATGACTGATTAGTAAAGTATTTAATTTTTACATCTAATTCATTTATCATTCATGGATTTCCGCTCGGATTAAGCACATATCGAAACACTGGTGGCAGCGGTGGGATAAGCATCTTTTATGGTCAAGTCGTTGAGTTTTCTATAATCAATACACCAGCGTACAGATTGGTCCCTTTTCCGCACTAAAACTACAGGAGAAGCCCAAGCTGATGTTGATGGTGTGATAACCCCATTATCAATTTGTTCCTTCAAGTATTTCTCCTCCTTACCTTCAAAACCTTGTGGGGTACGACGCAATGGTTGACGAATGGGTGCGGCCCCAGCAGTGTCAATTTTATGTTTTATTAGAGAACAAGAACCAAGATCAGACTTATTCTTAGCAAATGCATTCTGATACTTGAATAAAACTTCAGCAAGTTTCAGCTTATGTTTGGACTC
>MJUU01034169.1:27093-54019 GCA_002080025.1 Modiolus philippinarum
AGTGGTAGGTTGATAATATTTGGTATGTAGGTTGGTCTTGGGTAGTACATGTCAGTCTGGCAGGTGACTTTTGTCCTCGACCTCAATTTCACGGTCTAGTGAGCATGTTCACTTTTCTGATTAGTTCACATAGATTTCACATCAATTTAGAAGCCAGCAGGGACGGGTGAGACATCTTTTAGGGTCTTCACTTGTTAAAACATGTAAGTTGATTTTGTGTCAGATTTGGGGCTTTTAATTGCTTTTAGGCCTTGGACACAATATAATGACATTTTCAAATGAAACCTTGTTACAAGCTTATATCTTTATCTCATTAGCATAATATTCTCCCCTTTTTTTACTAGACGGAAGCATACATATTGTTTTTGAAAGAAAAAAAATTTGGTGTTGGTCTTACTTCCCAGTTTTTCATTTTTACATTTTTTCGACCAAAAATCGCCCAAAAATGATCGTTACGATGTGTCATTTTAAAAACACCCTTTTTCAAAATAATATAGCACTCAACATTATGAGTTTATTGTTTATAAATACTTCTTCTGTTGTGTGAAATTTAGTCAGCTTTCCATTACAAGTTATTTTGTAAAAATCTGATCAAATTTACCAGAGCTATGCCGTAAAGACTGAACATACCATTCGTTACGCTTTTTAGGGCTTTTTAAATGTTGCTTCATGAGTTAAAATCTGTATTTTAAATTACTACATTTAATACAACTATATGTTTTATGAACATTTCAAGGCTTCCTTTACTCAAACTAAAAGATTTATTTTAATCAGATGTTTATGACAGAATTGGTGCACTTTTAAAAACTGAAGGGTTTTTTGTCCCATCCGTAGACACATGTAGACACACATGCTACTTTGATTTATGCTTTGAGGCTCATTAAATAAACCATTCAGTTTTTTGCAAGTTAGTTGTACTATATAAATAACAGATAATTTTACAAAAATTCTCCAACAAGAAAATTTTATGGCACAAAATGTGGCAAAGTCCCATCCGTAGACACACTTAAAAACACACACTGGCTCATAGTTTTTGAAACTAGTACTGCAATATTTGTTTTTTATTTAATTAAATGTACCATAAACTAAAACCATTTAGAAGTATTTGCACAGAAAAGTTTGTATATAATTGTGTACAAACCAAAACCTCAGTTTTTATCATGTTTATTGTGACTGTGAATTGTTCAAAATACTCTGAAAATTATGCTTGTTATTTTTTGTTTTTAAAGTAGGGGTAAAATTTATGGTAGATATTCGAAAGAATATAGTAAAATATGAAGTGATTTGACTTATTATCTAGGAGGTTTCAATTTTTATGGTTTGTCCCATCCGTAGACACATTCAAATTCTTGAAAAATTCTTCACTTGTACTTTTATATCAAATCATTTTAACAAACAAATACTACAGAGTGTTTAAAAAAGGTTTTCTAACAATTTCAGCTGTATTTCTGATGCAGTTGAATATTTATTACGTGAAATTTTATTTTATCAGTGCACAGGTCTTGGCTGAAATTTATTTTAAGTTGTTCAAAAATACTAATGTCCCGGAACATATCATGCAAACTTTAGTTTAGAAGCAAAATGGTCCTTATATTGTACTATGACAACCTTACAATGGTTTTACATTGTGTTTATCTAATACTTATTCCATATTTCTGAGGCTTGTCCCATCCGTAGACATTTTGATCATGGTTTTATAAGTTATAAATGTAATTAAATTTTGAATTTTTTTGTTTGAAAAAATCTGTATTTACTTTTGTTCATGTCTAAGTATAAAATTAAAGCTAATATGAGCTTTGATAAGGTTGTTCTTTGTCCTTTACATTGTTCTTAAGTGTCTTAAAACAGAGTGAAGACAGCAATTCATCCCAGCACTTCTTTAAAAATAAACCATATAAAGAATAATCTTTTTTAGGTATTGTCTAAATATGCCTCCTATCAAAATATGGTAAATAAGATGTCTGAGCAAGTAAAAATAATATGCATAAGGACATATATTCTCAGTTATGTCCCATCCGTAGACACCTTACTAAAGCATTTACTAGGTTCTAAATAAAAAAAGTATTGAATATATTTGTGAATTTTTTTGTATTTACTTTCATCCATGTTTCAACTTTAAATTTATGTTACTTTAAAGCTTTGGTTAGCTTGTTTTCAGCCTCATATCTAATTTGAAAGTGTCTGAAAGTGGGAAAAATCAGCATCTGTCATACAATTTTGCAATAATTTCTTCAAAAATAGACCAAATTGAAAATTTTTTTCTTCTAGTTATATCTTAATATGACCTCTATCAAATAGCTGTAAAAAGGTGTGGTTTAGATATTTAATTAGACTAGGATTAAGAGTTTTCCTTATAAGGGGTGACATTTCAATTTTAGCAAATGATTCATTTTTTAACCAAGATATTATAAAAAAAATATTGCAGTCAAGTACTGAAAATGGTAGTTTTGTTTCAAGAAATGTCTACACTGTCAGAAAAAAACAGGGAAAAGATTGTGTTGAGTTTTATTTTTCATCATAAATGACACATGAAATGTCATTATATTGTGTCCAAGGCATTTAGGGAATTAAAAAATAAATTTTGAAAACTCAAAAAAAAAGTTTGATGGGGCTACTTTTTGGCAGATGCAGGCGGGGCTTGAGACACAAACTTTTTTTTAATGTCCTAAGATAAATAATATCCTTATCTTTATTGTGAAAGAAAACTACATGACTATTTAGTTTTGATCCTTTTCAAAGGCAAGTGATTGAACCTTTATGTAAGTAAATTCATTGTAATTGTACAGCTACCAGCTCCCATCATCTCAGTGTTGTGAGTTTCTCGCACAAATAATTAAAAGAATGCACTTAACTTGCAAATGATAATATTAGGTTTTATATCTTTATTTTCAAAGTTTGCGATTCCCCAAGGTATTCCAGCTTTTCTTGCATTAAATGTATTGGCCAAAATTAAGTAAAAATACTGCTGAAAATAGTGTTTTACCTCATGCAATCAATCAGTATGAGGATTCATCAATCTAAACAGATGTATGAGCCCAATGCAGGCGCGAATCCAGTTAATTTGAAAAAATTGGGGTTACCAGTTAGAATTGAAAGGAAAGTTCACTAAGCAGAGTTAGGCATGAAAATGTTTGGAGTTTTTCTTAGTTAAACATCAGGATATTCATTAAAATATTCAAGATTGTCCCAAGAAAAGGTGGTTCCAACCCCCGAACTCCCCTTTTGGATCCGCCAGTGCAATGAACAATTTATGAGATTTGCCTATGAATCAAGCCACCACTTCCATATTCTATCATATGACAAATTTTAATTGACAACCAATATTATTCTTGGTCCTCTGATTTTTTTTTGTCAATATTTAAAGTTGTCTTTTGAAAATTCAGTGTGCTTATATGCAACTTGAGAAGCTAAAGAAATTTAGACACCCTATATTATATTAGCATTTGTCATAGTAGCAAATATTAGAGAAAGAATTATAATATTTTATAGCAAAGAGAAAAAATATCCTAAAAATTTCAACAAGCTACTGGAGTTATGGTAAAAAAAACATTGGCATTTCTTGAAATATTTGTACTGAATCCTTTCTGAAAAGGGCTATTCCAGAAAAAATCTACCACGGGGGGGATGCCAGTTTTATTTTTTCTCTTGGTCCTGGGGGTCAACCTGATGTGAAAACCATTGACTAATGGGAGAAATCATATTTTTTTTTCTCTGTTGGTGTTGGGGTCTAAACTATATGCCCCCCCCTGGGTGGTAGATTTAAATAGAATAGCCCTAATAACATTACTGTAGACAGAGAAACACACATGTATTTAATCATATTTTGTTTATTTTGTAATTTATGTTGTTTGTGATAGATATTTTTGTATTAATTGTTTATTTTGTAAATATTTTGATATTTTTGTGTAAATTTACATTTATAATTTGCCTTTCATTTGCTTAGCTTACATCTTAATGTAGGATTGCAGAATGTATTTAGATTTGAACTACAGCAAAAGGGTAACTGCATACACTAAATACACATCAACATAAAATCAACTAGAACTTATCCAGTTTAGATTTTTGCATAACTTTGTACATTTGTATTTCTTTTTAGAAAGCTCTTCTTGTATTTTTGATATATTTTACCAAATGATAAAATAAACGTAATATTTTTGACATTATTTGTCAAGTTTATAAGATTTAAAAGAAGTAGTACAGGTTCTTGAAACCTATTAGTTTTAATAGGCCAGCTTGCTGTAGCTCTGATTGAAGCCTAAGAGTGTAGTGTGTATATATATCCTTCTCTGATTTAAACTCAGATTTTTTCATCAGATAACATTGATAGATAAGTGGTAATTTAATGAAACACTTTGTAAGCCGAGTTAAAATCATTAAATATCGAAATCAATACCTTGGAATCAAAATGCTACATAATACAAAAAAAATCTCCTTCTTTGTTGGACTTCAAATGAAAAAGTAACTCTCTTTTATTTTAGTCTTGCCATATTCTTGCCCTTGGTTATAATGATATACCCAAACCAAAGTGACAGCAACTGATTATCAGCATTTGTCATTATTGCAGTCCTCTGAATTTTTTATTAGTTGCATAATGTCAGTCTTTAAATCTACAGATGATGATATAACATTGATCTTAAAGCATTATTAGCTGTATTTGTTTAAGTATTTGGAGGCTCTCAAACTCAAATGATTTTGAAAATGATTAGAGATTGATTTTTTGCATACAAAAAGATACAAGAAAACTGGACATTTTGAATGATATTTAAAATCAACATGAACAAACTATATTTGATTTTAAAATTGTTCAAATGTATTTGAAATTCTCAATTGACACTGTTTTTAAAAAGAGGTTACCATGTAAGACCTTATAGGTCGTTTTCATATATTTTTTGTTTTCCAAGATTTAGTTGAAATGCTGCTTAAGTTGGCATAAAACATCAATCAATCAATCATATATTTTTGGCAATATAAACGATATACAGTTTCATTTAAACTTTTTTTTGCACCCTCCACATGCTTTTTCTTGAACTCATTGTTATCAGTAAGCAATTAAGTTACACTTATTTTTCAGTGTATGGTGATCTCAACACCACATGTGTTGTTAAATACATACACATGTATATCAGTCTTATAGATCTCCTGAATTTATCCCTGACTGCAAGTTGCAGCAATTTTCATGATTATTTTGCATTTTAAGTGCATTTAAATGATTCAATATATGTATATTGTTTGTATAGCTTTCTGATTAATTGCATTTACTCAATGTCCATTTAGTTTGATTTATCAGCACACATAATTACAGCCTGTATGCTTCATTCAAAACTTCTTGGTACAAAAATTTAATAGTCATAATCCTGAGACTTCATATTTTTGCAAGAACAATTTTTTAGTTGCATTTTTATCATGAATCCTCGGTGGTCACATGAAGAGACCTATAGACCCTGTACTGTGAATGTAGAATGTTAATGATAATGTATTTATTTTGCTAGAGAGAATTTTTTATTACATTTTTCATAATCATCACTTTAAATAATTTATTTGTGTCTTCCAGTAATGTTCATTGGTATGTACATTGTCAGCATTACTTGTTTTACTTTGTTATGTAATACTCATGTGTGCCATTAAATCTGAGTTGACAATATTTTGTTTTCTTAAGTTAAGGAAAGAAACAAGAACAAGAGGCTCTCAAGAGCCTGTATTGCTCACCTGGTCCTTGATTAACATAAACATTTTATGTTAAAGAGCCAGTATACATGTATATAATTAAACTATTATTCCAATATGCCCAATTAGTTCAAGAGGAGAAGACCGCTGTTAGTGTTCCCCATGATGTCAAATGTTAAACTATGTTCCCTGCTGGCAGCCATCTTGAAATTTTTTTTCAGGGTCCACATAAAGACTATTTTGACTAAGTTTGGTTCCATTGGGTCAGTAGTTTCAGAGGAGAAGATCTTTGAATATGTTTTCCCATAGGGTCCAATGTTAAAAACTATGTTCCCGGCTGCAGCCATGTTGGATATAGCGCAAACCTCAAAAACACCTTTTAAGAAAGGAACCATCCAAGGACTATTGTGGCCAAGCTTGGTGCCAATTGGCCCAGTAGTTCCAGAGGAGAAGGTCTTTGAATGTGTTTTCCTATAGGGCCCAATGTTAAACTATGTTCCCAGCTGACAACCATCTTGGATATAGCGCAAACCCAAAAAACACTATTTATGTAAGGAAGCACCCAAGGACTATTGTGACCAAGTTTGGTGCCAATTGGCTTAGTAGTTTCAGAGAAGAAGATCTTTGAATGTCTTTTCCCATAGGGTCCAATGTTAAAACTATGTTTCCTGATGGGGGCCATCTTGGATATCGTGCGAACCTGAAAAACTCCTTTTTTATAAGGAACCACCAAAGGACTATTGTGGCCAAGTTTGGTGCCAATTGGCTTAATAGTTTCAGAGAAGAAAATCTTTGAATGTGTTTTCCCATAGCGTCAAATGTTAAAACTATGCTTCCTGCTGGTGGCCATCTAGGATATCGTGCGGACATGAAAAAAAGCTTTTTTGTAAGGGACCACCACAGGACTATTGTGGCCAGGTTTGGTCTCATTTGGGTCAGTAGTTGCAGAGAAGAAGATCTTTGAATGTGTTTTCCCATAGGGTCCAATATTAAAACTATGTTTCCCACTGGTGGCCATCTTGGATATCGCGCAGACCTGAAAAACAGCTTTTTTGTAAGGGACCATGAAAGAACTATTGTTGCCAAGTTTGGCACCAATTGGCTTAATACCGTATAGAGGGTTATTTTGACGGGTGTAAAATTTGGCGGTTTTAAAGAGAAAATGTATACGAAAAATTTTTGTCGGTTTTTATTTTCCCGATTAAGTTAAATACATAATAAAAACACTTCCCTTGTAAGTAAAAGAAGTGAATTTCGGTTTATAATAAGTGCTCATCAACATGAAAAAAAATATTTAAGAAAAGAATGATAATTATCTTTGATTTTGATTATATTTTTATGCCATTAATCAATTATTTAGTAAATTACATGTAATCTATAGTACTTGCATTTTCAGTAATTTTAAATATTTGTCACCTACACAGCTTGGCCTGAATACAAACCTTAGACATGCACAATACATAGAGATATCCAAGCCGTTATGATAAATATTAATTTATTGCCATAGGATATAATTAAAAGAAGTTTTAAATTTCATACACTTCTTTAAATATATAAACTGTAGAATAAAATTTGGCGGATTTTATTTTGGCGGTTTAAGCTCGACCGCTAAAATACGCCAAAATTAGCACCCCGCGAAAATAACCCGCTATACGGTAAAACTATGTTCCCCACTGGCGGCCATCTTGGATATCGCGTGGACCTGAATAACACCTTTTGTGTATGGGACCACCAAAGGACTGTTGTGGCCAAGTTTGGTGCCAGTTGGCTCAGTAGTTGCAGAGAAGATCTTTGAATGTGTTTTCCCATAGGGTCCAATGTTAAAACTATGTTTCCCGCTGGCGGCCATCTTGGATATTGCCCGGACCTGAAAAACACCTTTTTTGTAAGGGGGTGGTAAAGGGGGGTCCCCAACACGAAAGAACGTGCTTAAAAATTGCCGAAAACGAAACACTAGTAATAAAAATGGCCAATCACGAAACACGGAAAATTGCTGCTGATTGTTCACCCAAAATTTGAGAAGTCATTATCATTAATGGCAGTGGCAGATCCAGACTTTCTGCTAAGGGGGGGCCCGACCAATATTTTTTTCAAAAGGGGGGCCCGATACCCAATTTTTTTAAAAACCCCTAGGAATTTTAAATATTTTCCGACCTAAGGGGGAGCCCAGACCCACCCCCCCTAAACCGCCACTGAATGGTAATTCATGCATCCTATCTAAATTTTGTTTACCCAAAGCTCTTAAAATCAATGAAAATCTGTAAGGTTTTGTTCTATGATTTTTGCACAGGAAAATGAACACGCACGAAATATAAAATATCCAAAACGAATCATGAGTTCAAAATATGGACAAAAACGAGGCAGGTGAAATAATGCCAACACGAAAACATGAGGAATAAAAACACAAAACACGAAAACACGAATTTATAAAATGCCAAAAACGTTGCACGAAATTAACCCTTTACCACCCTCTTGTAAGGGTCCACCAGAGGACTATTGTGGCCAAGTTTGGTGCCAATTGGCTCAGTAGTTTCAGGGAAGAAGATCTTTGATTGTGTTTTCCCATAGAGTCCAATGTTAAAACTATGTTTCCCGCTGGCGACCATCTTGCATATTGCACAGACTTGAAAAACACCTTTTTTGTACGGGACCACCCAAGTTTGGTTCCAATTGGCCCAGTAGTTTCAGAGGTGAAGATCTCGCAGCCCCAAATTCGACAAAAATATTGTCTATTAAAAATTCCAACATCTTGATTACGTTATTCTTCGTGTACTTCTTGTTTAACTCAGTGCGGTTCAGCACAAAATATGTTTTGTCTTTCCCTACTACTAAGAGAAATAAACGAAGTTGACAGTACCATTCTTAGCACTGTTACTGATATTTCTAAAGGAAAAGGTTTGATGGATACAACCGCTTCTTTTACTGAATCCATCTTGTTCTTCACTAAGCTCCTTTTCAATGTGGGTTTCTATTCCGAAAAGCAGTACTTTGCAAAAGACTTTAGTGGGTGTTGACAATAGAGTGATACTAGTATCTCGCAAGTTACCACAGACTTGCAGATCTTCCTATCTGTCAGTTTCATAATCAGTTTGGGATGCTGTCTCTTAATAATGCCTGACAGGACGGCTGTTGATGTTAATATAGCAGTTTTCGAGTTTCATAATGTATCTGATCTACTTACTGAGCTTTCCTATTCTTTAAGGATATTGCTTTCTTCACCTCGATTTCCAATAGGTTTTAATCTATGTCCATTTCTATATTTGATGGTTCTATATTGACACTTTCCTATGTCGTTGGATGGTCAAGCAACTTTTTCAGTGTTGTGCCAGAGACATATAATTAGTTAGTTCCACATTGGAAAATACTCATTTAATGATCTTCTCCTCTGAAACTATATTGCCATTTAAACCAATCTTCCGATAATCTCCTTCAAAGAAGATTACCAGTATATATTCACCCCATCTAAAATAGCTTTAATTATAGGCAAATTAGGCAGTGGCTGCGCGTCCACGCCGCGTGGACGCGTAGCCCACAGGCTGCGCGTACACGCTTCCGGTTTTTTTGTATAAAAAGGGAATTCTTTCCGGATATTCGGCTGAAAGTATCTGAAATTATGATTTTAAGATAAAGACAGAGCGAGTTCCAAACAATTTAATATGGTTATACCTTATGAAAAGTTGTTATTTATCTAAATAAATGACAACCTCCGCGCAGATCAAATAAAAAATATTCAAAAATATTAATATGAAAACGGACATGTGCAAGCGTTGTTCTACAGGATTCTTAGTTTGAACATTTCATAAGGCTGATTTTTTATGGCGATTTGTAAAATAGTTTGAAAAGAAAAAGTTGTCAAATTGTAGAGCCGAATGTCTGAACATGAACCAGGACGTACATTAAATGAAGATGAAAACGTTAAAACATCATAGTGTGTCCATCTATAGTAGGAAAATGTTTTGTCGAACTCACTAAGACAAGGCCAATTGCAAGATTTTTAAAATCTATACACTTTATTTTTCAAAGCAATAATGTCTATCACAAGTTACACAAAATACAGTTCTGGAATTCAATATTTACCATTTTATAGCTACTTGGCCTCGTTTGAATTTTCTTTTCGTGTAAATTATTGTAAATTGGACCGTGGCTGAAAACGAATCTTATTTCCTTCATTTTCTGGAAGCAACTATCGCATAGTGACTGCTTTATTAAATGCCAAAATGACGAAGTGGACTTTCAAATTCGTATTACTGTGACAACCGTCCAATAATTTCTAGCATATTGGTTATTATAAATTTCAATATAGTTAGTAATTATGGGGAGGATAAAAGTAATATCTGCAAAATAAAAGCTTTTCGGGATATTACGTTTGATTTTTTTAACATAAAATATAACATTTTTAAATTTTAAATTCCAGTAGACGCATAAACCTTATTTTTCATTTGAAAACTTTCGACTTCCAGGTAGATTGTAATTTCAAAGTTTGTCGGAAGGTCCGGAAAATTCTCCGGTTTTATGCAAGAACCGGAAGCATGGACGCGCAGCCTGTGGGCTACGCATCCACGCGGCGTGGACGCGCAGCCACTGCCTTAATTATGTCTCTGGTTGTACCAATCTTTAAGTTTTCGCTGGTTAGCGTGGTTCAAGGGTTTAGTATATATTTTGGTGATTTCATTAGACTCATCAACAAGTCACCAGCGTGTGAGTACTAGCATCATTTAACTTGGACTCTGTGAAATAAACATATCTTAATCATTTACCCTTAAAGTATTGTATCGTAATGATGTATGTTAACAGGTTAATCCCCAACAAAGATCAGATACGGCGATAAACTTTACCACCAATGAGGAACATATTCAAATGTGGATTCAATTGTTATTTAACTTCGGTTATAATTGCTTATATAAAAGTTTTACAG
Organism: Modiolus philippinarum; assembly: GCA_002080025.1. NCBI lineage: Eukaryota > Metazoa > Mollusca > Bivalvia > Mytilida > Modiolidae > Modiolus > Modiolus philippinarum. Next base: position 37,673 of record MJUU01034169.1, read on the forward strand.
TCCTCATCATCATTTGATAGATTGTTGCAATGTTTTAAATAGACATTTATGAGTAGATAGTCAACAACCGAACCATGACTCAAAACGAGACTCTTTACTGTCATTGCGACGGATGCCACGCATGCCTATTTACCAAACGTCAGATTTTTGATATTATCTGCAACGGTTTTTGAATTATTTGCCAAAAACGGCAATGTATCCTTATGTTCTATTTTTAGCAACAGCGGCCATGTTGTTTGTGAGGGTGGAAAGGAGGGGTCTGATCCCAGGATCCCATGAAAATAACTTTCAAATCCCGAATTCTCAAGAAAATATTTTTTTAATCTCGAATCCCGAAAAATGGCAATGCAAATCTCGGATTCCGTTAAGGGTTAATCCCAATTTCCTGCTGAATAAAATGGCTAATCCCGGCGTCCCGAAAAAGGTCCTTCCGCCCCTCTTTGGTCCTCGGATTAACCGAACAATTTTAGACTACATACCCTGGTGATGATCCAGGCTAAGTTTGGTTTATAATACCCAGTAGTTTCAGAGAAGAAGATTTTTTAACAAAAGTTTACGACGGACGCAAAGTGATGGCAATAGCTAGCCATGTGAGATAAAAGACAATTTATAACTGTATATAATTCACAGCACCAATCACAAAAGTCTTCTAAACAACATCCCACATCGACTTTTTAAAAAGAAATACGAGACCCCCTTTTAAAAAATGGACAGGGGTTATCCCTTCAAAGTATTTTATACCATGTTTGAAAAATATGTTTTTCTCAAAATTTCATTTTTATCAGGTTTTCATACCAACCGTAATTATTCTGAAATTCTAAATGCTATGGAACTTGATATTATATCACTTTCAATCTTACTATAAGGATTCATGCAGCTAATAATGATAGTGTCTTAGATATAATAACATCATCTTAAGTATAATTTATGGTAAACAACATCCCTTTTTGTCCCCCTCAAATGTACCATCTATGAACCCTATTTAATTTTTGTATTGAGTGCACATTTAAACATGTGCTAACGCCATATCAAGTTTCAAAAAGTTGAATATATGGCCATGGAGTTCTGCTTCGGACAAGTTATCACAGAGGTATGGGACTTTCCCTTCATCATACCAATTTGGCGAATGCATTAATCTTCTACAAAAAGTTTTAACATGTCATGTGTTCTAAACATTATTATAACAAGATCAATTCAAATATATTTTCATACTTTTAGATAAACATTTCAGTCAATGAATTTGGATTTGCTTTTTGGAAAGAAAGTTTTGAACTTCGCCTCGTATATGGATTTAGTCCGTTTTCACAAACACTGTAAATGGCTAAAATGGACATAAAACTACAAAGTTTTAAAACTTTTGGTGATCGGCTTAGTATAATTAACGAAAAAACAAAAAAAACAAAAACAAAAATATATAACGTGTGCTCCAAGAGCGAAACACAAATTTCAGTCTATCAAACGAACTCCCATGATGGATTTCAAGGCATTATGAAAATCTTAAATCAATACATAACTTGTAACAAAAATGCGTTTTTCCTAAAATTTCAAATTTTAGTATGGTTTCCATGTCAACGATTCTAAATGCTGAAGAACTTGATGTTACATAAAACACAACCTTCATATGAAGTTTCAAGGAGCTAGTGATAATAGTTTTTAGATACAGTGAAAAACATTCAAAATGTCATTTTCCGTTAGGATACTATAGTAAATCCCAACATTTTTATGTAAAGTTCCAATGATAAACTATCTTGCCTTACATTTCTAATCATTTAAAATTAGAGAAAATTTTGTCTATTATGTGACAAATGAATCATTATGATATTTCACAACAAAACAAAAAGTAACGGTTTGTTATAACAATGTTTAGTTACATTAAAAGTTAAACCTATTGTTTTATGCATTGAAAACAAATGAGGCGTATGCACATAAATTTCACAGGCTATAGAACTTTTAATTTTCACCTCGAACAAAACATGTCTCATTGCTCATAATTTTATGTGTAAATGTTTCTGTATTTATAATAAAGAGTTGGAAATATAACTGGAGATATTTTAGAAGCATATGAGAAAGCATTCTAAAGGTAAGACAAATTACTTTATCATCATTACAAAGCATAAATTAAAGACCTTGTGCAAAGTTTTTTTTTACAATTTGTTGATAATGCACTTTGAATTTCAGAATGCTTTTCAAAACAATGCGGTTTTTCTCCACTTTGAACTGTTTTCATGGGAAAAAAGATAACAATCATAGATCTTGCTGAAAATCAGGAAAAAACATCAGTAGGACAATAATATCATGCATTTCTTTACTTCAGAAGATTTTATTATATTTCAGATAAAAGGAGACTATGGCGGCAAAATACAGTACCGTGTGCATCACTAAAAACATAGTGTTTATCAAAGAAAACATAGCTTCTGTGGATAGAATATTGGACATACTTTTAGAAAATGACGTCATACAAATGACAGAAAGAGAAGACATTGTTGCTAAGATACCGGGTGAAAGGGTACATACGATGATTGACATGGTTCTAAAACGAAGAGCCCAACAAATTTTTATTGACGCTTTGAAGAAGACCGGTCAAAATTTAATTGTTGAACAGATTCTAGCTACACAGAAAGAAGTCACTGGTAAGAAAGTAAATGAAAAACAATCTTCTTTCGTTTGAAAAAAATATTGAAGCTAATTTAAACCAGTGAAAACTAAACTTTACAAAAATTATATTGTTTGTTTCGGTTTTACTTTATATATTCGAAATTCCCATATGGATTCCAAAATATATTTAGTTTTTTTTTTTCACAGAAAGAGCGTAAGTATATCGGATGAAAAAAGGGGATAACAGGAAACATTTAATGGCTGAAAACTACAATTATGCATGTTACATGCCAGGGAAAAAAACACATTAAAGCACATAAATAAGACAAAAAAGACAAATGTTAAGAACGATGGGAACTCGGGACAGTCGGACGGGGTGGTTTGCGTAATTTGATTTGTTTTATCCATTTACAAATGGTTATAGAAGTTTCTAAATTCACTTTGAATTATAATCTTGTCCCAGTTTAAACCCAAATCATTTGATGCAAATATGCTTTTGTCCCGTGAGAAAGTTAGAATTCATTATAGCATTACCAGTTTACAAAGATTCCGAGATTCCATATTTTTGACAAGTATTAAAGATTAAGAGAAAATGTTGGTTGATAATGATTCAAAGAAAGTTAAATGTCGCTATAATAATTAATATTTTTATAATTTTCAGATTACAGAGAACCAAAGCCGCACACGGTAAGACATAATTATCAAATAGTTTGGCAAACGTTTAGGTAGTTAAGGAAATTAGAAGTTTTTCAAACTTCATTTATAGCTATTTATTCCATCTTAAATTACAATTAGATTTGTTTATATTGTTATAAAATTCTCTGTTGAAATAGTTTATGGAGTTACATTTATTACAACAATTGAAAACCGAGCAACATGACTGAAGCAATGAGCGAAATTGGCGACATTCTTACACTAATCATGGTCTGCCTCTGACAACACCAAATGTAGATTTAAAACAAAATGAGTCGGCAACATCAGATGAAGTCTGACAAGGCTGAGAATGAGCAAGATACTAGTACTGCATGAAACCTGGCAACGTTTGTAATTTTCTGAATGTTTGAAGAATGAGTCTTTCATTTGCATATTCATATTTTTCAGATTTCCCTTTTATCACCGAAGATAGCATCATATGCACCTTTTCACAGAGAACGCACAACGTGGCAGCAAAAAGAAAATATGCATCATGACAGGCGGTCACATGATGACGCATACAAACGAAATATAGATAAGCTGCTAGAAACAAAACGTCAGAACGAGGCAAAAATTCACCAGCTTGAAAATGAAATGGACAAGATCAAGAAATCTGAGAAAAAGAAATATAAACAATTGGAAAAAGAACATAAAGAGTTGACAAAAGAGAATAATGAACTCAAAGCCAAAGTGGACGATTTGAAGAATAAACTTCAGGCTCGTGAAGAAATGTTGAAAATGACTGTCAATAAAGGAAATGCTGGGCAGGATGAAGTCGATTCCCCTCTCCCGACCAACACTGCCTTCATTGACTTGAAAAAATCACAGGAAAACTTTGAAAATAAACTGATGAGGGAAATGGCAAAAGGGCAACAACAGTTAATGCAGGTAGTTGAACAACTGACAAAAAACAGTAAAGTGCAAGAAAAGAAAATTGCCGAAGCAACTGCAAAATTAGATCAGGCAACAGCAAAACTAGATGCAGTGGCTAATAAAATCGACAACAAAATTGAAACAACTGATAATAGAAAATCAACCGGAAAATCCTCGAACACTTTACATGATACCATGTTCCCACCTGTCACACAATCAAACAAGCTTGGTAGATTGTCCAGTGCCATGGCTCGACAAGAATCATTTATTTATGATGTTGGAGTTCCATCGAAGAAATAAGTCGAGTGGTTGGAAATGCTTTGTTTTGCGAAATATTTATTCTATGAAATCATCTAACCAATGAAGGTGGCCAAAGATATATTTTTTCAATTGCGTGCAATATTGCACTCAGACCACTGTTATTAAACATATTGCCCCTTGAAGTAGACTCTGAATGTACATGAATAAAAATATTACCATCAGACCATGAAACTGAAGAAGGAAAACACAAGACTTGTTTAATTTTACTGTCATTCCGGGATGAAAGAGAAAAAAATCTTCGTTCCTATTAACCCAAGGTCTTGATTGCTAATAGTGGCGACTATTAAGGAGAAGCTGCAGATAGACAAATACAAGCCGTCAAAATTCAGTATGGACAATGGACGAGATAACTGACCTGCGCAATCATGACCTTGGAAATTCCCACTTCAAGCAACATCGTACGTCACGATTTAAATAACTACTCAGAGACGTCAAGCTATCCAATCAAATTAAACACGCACACAATAGAAAACAATGAAACGTGTACTAAAGAAAGAAACAAAGTAATCGATAAAAATGCATTTGCTTTGTCGGATGTAGTTGATAGCAGGGAAAATATATAAATATATTTATTTAATAATAAAGCACAGAACTCCCTTATGAGGAGTTGATGGCATGAGTATGTATACATGATACAAATCGTTACCTTTACTTGTAATTAAGAAACGGGTATCTCAACGTCCTATTAATAATATTTGTTTTTGGATTGCTAATTTTGTTTTCAACTTCTTGTGTGATTTAAGGTTTAATTTATTTTGTTAAATTTGTATTTGGCGAAGGACTTTTTTTTTTAATTTAAATTGCATAAATCTGAGAGGACGTGAAGGACTAAGCCGAATTCTGCCTCTACCTATTTATCGTTTATCTTTTTTATTTGGACTTTTATTTTTTTAATTCTTGCTGTTGCCCTGGACTGGGCAACAGAAAAAAAAAGAAAATTAATCAAAAATAAAAAGTCCAAATAGAAAAGATAAACGATTAATAGGTAATAATTTTACCATAGAGGCAGAAGAATTCGGCCTAGACCAGGGACTATGCATTGTATTCTACCCTTGTTGCGGCATATAATTTAGGGGACGACCCTTTTAATTTTCATGCGGATGCTTGTGCGATTTTGCCCAGAAAATTTTAAATCTCGAACAAATTATTTATTTTCACCAAATGCCACATTGAAATATCTATTTCCATTTGCAATTAAAAAAATATTCTTCAAATTAAAATCAAATTATTTATTTTCATGTAAATTAGGATAAGAGTATTTATTTTCACTAGCACCAAGATTAGATTATTTACTTACAAAATTAATTGCCCAAGACCTTCCCCCTGAAAATTTTAACTTGTAGACTGAATATAATTCATGTTGATATAAATACCACTAATATTTCTCGCATTTTGCGTTCACGTACATTTGAAGGCACGAATTAAGCACGATTTCTGTGTCTCGACATTTAAAAAAATTGTAAGAATCCTATGAATTAATCCATTTTGATACTTAATATTGCGATTTGTAGGTATTGATCAATGATTGATTTCGTATGCTTCTTACGTACTTGATTAAAAGAAAGAGTAGAATTTGATTTAATTTATTTATAGATACAAGACAAGACAAGTTAAATACAACTTAGGCACAGTATATGTGCTACAAGAGGTTTACAAACATGTTTTCACACAGTACATAAATGCAACGACAGACAGAACAATTAAGATATAGTCAGTTGTATCATCAATTCGTGATTTCAAAGCGAATAAAGGAAATATTCATTTATGCATAGTTTGTATAATATGAAACTTGAATTCAATCTCCCCTTGTAAATGTTGATCCCGACAAGCGATCCTTGAAAAGGGTTTCTGTACAAGGATTATATAAATGATTGTTAATATAAAGCTTGTCCCGTACTAACTTTACATGATATGTACTTTGAATTGGAATTTCCCCCTTTTGTGCACGTGCATCAGTTGGGACATTACGTATTATTTCTCTTTAGCGATTGGTTCATCGTATTTGACGTTGTTCTGTAGATTCACCTTCAGAATGCTTGCGCAGGTCAGTTTATTGTGATTGTGACGTACAATGTTTATGTATCTGCCGAATAATCTTTGTCTATACTGATTTTTGACGGCTTGTATGGTGAGAGAAAATATACATGTCAATTATCAACGAAGCATACGTGTTTTTTTTTGTTTTTTGTTTTTGTTATTTTTGTTCATTGTTCTTGTATAAAAACAAACATATTATTTATGTTTTGTCTATAGATATATTCGTCTAAAAATAAGCCTGACAATATTTGAAAATTAATCGGTACAAAATTACACAAAAATCCATGGATACAAGGAAAGATACATCGCAAGATCTTCATATTGTTCAACAACTGAATTGTCTATTGGTTTAAATAAAATTTGTCTGCAGTCAAAGACAGGCATCAAGCATACTGTGAAACTATTCATGCCTCAAGTGACATAAATCATATAATTCGAAGAATTTACTGTAAAATCTTTAATCCCGTTCATTTTCTCTGGGACTTATAATATATTAATCCCAGAATTTCTCAAATACATTCTCTCAAAGCTTGATTTTTCCACCCTTTATACCATGCCTCCTCATGCTAAACTAAAATCACAAATCAAAAAGTAAACGGAATAACTAAATACCGAAGTTACTGTGAATTTAATTTCTGCATATGCGCATTTGACAACTTATGTCTCTTCAGTGCAGATAAAATCTAAAGGTTTGGAAGACCATAAACTCAAAGATGATTAAAACTGAATGAGAACAAATAACCATTTATGATCTAAATGTAAAGCCAAAATCAGCTAAGGACAGAGCTTTGCATGAGGGAGATACTCCTTAGTTTTCAACAAAATCTACATGAAATTAGATATTGTAAGGTTCCAAATAGAATCGGCTTTCGAGTCTGCACCGAAGTACTGACTACTCGGCTGGTGAATACCCTCGGGGACTTACAGTCCACCAGCAGTGGCATCGACCCAGTGGTAACAAAAAACTTAATACCGAAGTTACTGTGAATATAATTTCTGCATAAGCGCATGTGGAAAGTACGCCATGGTTGAAAACAGGTATGCAATATGCTTGATTTTCTTATTGATTTGTCATATTTGGACTTGCATCTCGAATTTGACGGTAATAGTCATCGCAGTTCTAAAGTTTACGACAAAAGTGACGATTTTAATCTCGAAATTATGAATTTCCCTGACATGGGCAATAATATTCCAGCGTCTCCTGCTTACAGTGTGTATGTTTCACATTAGATTCGTTAAGCTAGAGCTAGTACAAATTCTACAGACCTTCTCAGTAGACATTATTATTTTCGCGACCGCCTTAATAATCAAGGCTTCAAAAATTCAGTCTCATACGATCATTACAAAGTTCATTAACAGATATCAGTCCCTTTTTGGAAAAATTTGAAGTTTCGGTCCGAACTGTGATTCAGGATTCTTTCTTGACGTCATAATCATTTCTTTTTACTGTCTAGGACGTTCGTTGGCAGTTGCTGTTGTGTTGCTACCAGATACTACAGCAATGGAAGGAGAATTTTGGCACGCCACAAAACCTGTAAAACCCCCATTTCTTTTGAAATGCCTGTACAAAACAGGACCATTGAGGTCGACATTTTTTGGTGAATTTTCACTGTTTGACTCTTGAACTTTGCTGTTTACAATTCTTTCGGTAATTGTGTTATTACCCCCATTAAAACCCGCTATTATAGGCATTATTTAAAATATGCAGAGATGAAACTGAAGGAAAAACACAAAGCTAATGCAACAATAGTTGTAAATATCAAACTATCACTGGGAGCAACCAACCGAGCCCGTTAGTAATAAACAATCAACAGGGCTTAACCAAGATCTGAACAGAGATGAAACATGTGCAAACAAGACCAATATATTCTTCATCTCAGTTCGGCAAATATCAATGGTAATTTCCAAACTGATGCATGCCCGATACACTTAAAATGTTGTAAGTGAAAACGTGTCTGTGTAGTCTGAAATTAAGTCTCTATAACAACCACTAACAGGTAATAGGAATTGAGTTTCCGATTTCGACAGGGAAGGAAAACACTCAGAAGCACCATTAATTAACTATCCACACTAGTAAAATAAAGTCACGCTACCATAAAATAAAAAAAGGAAACGCCTGCAATAGCCGAAAATCTCAATCACATGCCACAATTCAAAGGGAACTGCACAAGAAAAATATCGACACCAATAAAAAAATCAAACGTATACACAACGATAGGAGCTCGGGATAGCCGGACTTGGTACGGCACCAGCAAAAGCTAGCGGTATGATTATTCTCCTTATCCATGCCATAATTAATGGCAGTATCTGCATTGGTAACATTTTCTCAAAAGCAAGACACTAACGAATCACAATTGCTGCGATTCTTACCTTCTCAAAAGGTATTATATCAACTACAGACTCTTTTTAACTTCCAACACACACAAGAAATTTCACTATGATAGTCAAATATAACCTCTATTTTCCTGCAGTGAAAAGATCCCCATGTTCCTGCTGAATGTGTATTAGATTGATTAGTTAGAGTTTAACGTCCAATGAGCAATATTTCAGCTATATCAGGACGAGAACAAATTAACCAGTTAAAAAAATTTGTAAGTAAAAGAAGGAATAAATAAAGGTGGAAGGGACAACCGGGGCAATGAGTTTTGATTGCCACTGGAAAAGGGGAGAAATGGGTAGGGGCAGGAAATTTAGCCTTCTATACGACACCAAATGCGTGAGGTGTATTAGACTACTAGAGGCTTATCATTGGGATCCAACCAAAGAACCATTGCTATCATGTTTTGTTCCCATTGCAAAAACCAAAACAGAGGTGGTATTTAAATGTGTTTCACATAGACAAATGTTATTCGTTAATTGCTGGCAGCCAATGCCCTTTTAAACAGAGATATATAATCATACGTATGTCTTTGTTTAACCCAGACCAGAATGATTACAACTTTAAATACATCGACAAACGATTACAGAATCAACTAGAGGCTCAGAAGGCTGAGCCTGTATCTCACCTGGCTTTCTGGTTTCAACAGATTTTTTTATCTGAGGAACTGTAATTGGCAGTACTCTAAGTGAAGGACCTTCCAAACATCATTCCTGTAAAGTTTTGTTTAATCTGCTCCAGTCATTTCAAAAGAGACAGTCAAAATGTGTATTTTCCCAAAGGGTACAATGTTGAACTATGTTCGACCCTGACAGCCATGTTTTTGGCAGATCGGAAAAAACTTGGGCAATTTTAGTGATGGACCTTCAAAACATTATTTCTGTAAAGTTTGGGTCAGTTCTCTTCAGTAGTTTCAGAGGAGAAAGTTAAAATGTGCTTTTCCCATAGGGTCCAATGTTAAATTATGTTCGGCCCTGGCAGCCATGTTTTTAAGTCGATCTGAAAAATTTAAGCAATTTTAGTAAAGGACCTTACAAACATTATTCCTGCAAAGTTTGCTTCAAATTGGCCCAGTGGTTTCAGAGGATTTAGATAAAATGTGTTTTTCCCATAAGGTCCAATGTTAAACTATGTTCCCCGCTGGAAGTCATGCTTTTTGGCGGATCAAAAAATTTCAGCATACTACGTGAAGGACCTTCCATACATCATTCCTGTAAAGTTTGGTTTTACTTGCTCTAGTTGTTTCAGATTACATAGTCAAAATGTGTGTTTTCCCATAGGGCCCAATGTTAAACTATGTTTGGCCCTGTCAGCCATGTTTTTGGCCGATCTGAAGAATTTAAGCAATCTAAGTAAAGGACCTTACAAACATTATTCCTGTGAAGTTTGGTTCAAATTGGTTCTGTGGTTTCAGAGGAGATAGTTAACATGTGTGTTTTCCCATAGGTCTAATGTTAAACTATGTTTGGCCCTGTCAGCCATGTTTTTTGGCCGATCTGAAAAATGTAAGCAACCTTAGTAAAGGAACTTACATTTTTCCTGTAAAGTTTGGTTCAAATTGGTCCAGTGGTTTCAGAGGAGTTAGTTAAAATGTGGGTTTCCCATAGGGTCCAATGTTAAACAATGTTTCGCTCCGGCGGCCATGTTTTTTGGTCGAACTGAAAAATTTAAGCTCTCTTAGTAAAGGACCTTACAAAAGTTTGGTTCAAATTGGTCCAGTGGTTTCAGAGGAGATAGTTAAAATATGAAAAGTTTACGGACAGACGGACGACGGACGCCAAGTGATGGCAAAAGCTCACATGGCCTTTTAGGCCAGGTGAGCTAAAAAAGGCAGACAAGGGTAAATTCTAACAACAACAGGCAATACAGATGTTCAAAAAATGGAGCGAGACAAGATGGAAAACAGAAAAAAATAATCAAATAAACAAGAACGTAACAAAACTAAAGCACTAGCAGCAAACAAAAAAAATGAGGTATCGAGAGGTCCTCCGGAAGGGCAGCATGGTCTGCTAACACCAGCTATAATCTGTAATCAGAAGACCATGAATGGACCTGTTTGATTCCTATAGGCCAAGAGCTTTANCCCCTTTTGGCCCCTTTTTCTAAAACGGGCGGGGCCAGGAACATAAAATTATAGCCCGGGCTAAAGCATGTGCCAAGAAACATCATACTAAAATTTGAAAATGATCTGTTCACTGGAACCAAAGTTATGCTGTCCACAGACACAAAAATACCCAATTTTACCCCTTTTTGGCCCCTTTTTCTGAAACGGGTGGGCCATAAACCCGAAATTAAAACCCGGGATAGCCATTATGCCAATCAACCACATACTGAAATTTGAAGATGATCCGTCCACTAGAAACAAAGTTATGCTGGCCACAGACGCCGATGCAGACGCCGACGACTGCGCCATAACATAATACGACCGCAAAATTTTTGCGGTCGTATAATAATCAAATAAACAAGAACGTAACAAAACTAAAGCACTAGCAGCAAAAAAAAAACAAAATGAGGTATCAAGAGGTCCTCCGGAAGGGCAGCATGGTCTGCTAACACCAGCTATAATCTGTAATCAGAAGACCATGAATGGACCTGTTTGATTCCTATAGACCAAGAGCTTTAAAATAAGATTTTAAATGGTGTTCTAATAAAGGTTAAATGTTAAACTATCTTTACAATGCCAGATCTTTTCGAAAGTGCCTGGACCTATGAAATTTTAAGGGACTATTTTTACTAAAGTAAGTGAGAACCGAACCGTCAGTCTAAAAAGAACAATCAAAGGACAATGGCAACGTTGGAAAAACAAAGACATAACATGAGAACAGCACAGAAAAGAAAATGAAGACACGCACATATACAAAAATGAACAACACGAACCCAATAAAAACCATGGGTGAGATCAGGTGCATCGGTAGAGTAGGCATCTCCGTCTTCTTATAAGACACCCGCGTTGAACATGTCAACTCCGGTAGTAAAGTCAAATCCGGTAGTAAAGTCAAATCCGGTAGAGGAAAAACAAACTTCAGTGGCAAATAGAAAGATCTGTTGTCATCTGGGAAACAGGTATCCCATAGCGGTCCACAAGATCGTGATGTCGACCGTAAAACTTCCGCTGTAAAGATCCTTGAATGTGTGTAACTATGTCGCTGCTGGTGGCCACCTTGGATAGGATGCAAGATGCATGATCGAACGACCAAAACTGTCCCAGTGCTTACAGATCTATGATTGATTCTCACTGCCCTTAATTTGAATTAGACCCGACTTTTTTATCTAAATATCCCAGTGTAACAGAGAGAATTGTTCCAAATAACAGAGCTCTATCATTGTCTTTTTTTTACCCTTTTGGACAAATGTTAAAAAAATTTCCCTTTTCATGGTGTTTGTCTAGAATGGATTGCACGATTCATGAAGGGGCCACAAGGGTAACCAAGGTCAAATTGGTGCATCTGGTCCATTTTTAAGACATGTTTGAGAATATCTCCAATAAGGTCATATGTTAGAAATGTTTTAAACTTGAGCTAAGTGAGTCAGACGTGGCAAGACCATTTCAGGATTAATGTGATCATAATTTGGCCAAAGTTTTCAGTATAATCCTTGAAGAAAAGACAGTTGACTAGGCCATTATATTATACTAATCAATAATAGATTTTTTTTTACTTTTTTTCTTGATAAACACAATTCTATATCAGTAATCAAAAATACTGGAAACAGTATTTATCTGTTAAAGCTTAAAAAGGAACAAGAATATGTGTCAAATGGACACAATGCCCCGCCTCACACCAATTTAAAGCAATGCTATATCTAATGATCAGTGAGGCATGAAGTTGGTGGCATGGATAAATATTTGTAATGTTTTTTTTAAATTTATATCCTAATGTGTATTTATATTAAGTTTCATGATAATAGCATATATCTGTCACAGAAAAAAAAACTTCAACCTAAGGGTAAACCTCATACCTCTCCCTTTTATCAAGATCAGTGAAGCATGACGTTGGAAGCGAGGATAAATTTGCATTATGATTTTATTTTTGTTTAATTATACTGTGTATTTATAAAAAGTTTCATGACAATAGCATACATCCTTCACAGAAAAAAAACTTCAACCTAAGGGTAAACCTCATACAACCCCCCCTTTTTTCCATGATCAGTAAGCATGAAGTTGGTAGCCAGGATAAATTTCCATCATGATTTTTGCTTAAATATACCCTAATGTGTATTTATACAAAGTTTCATGATAATAGAATACATCATTCGAGAAAAAAAACTTCAACATAAGGGTAAACCTCATACTATCCCCTTTTTTCCATGATCAGTGAAGCATGAAGTTGGTATTTGGGATAAATTTTTATTATCATTTTTGTTTAATTATACCCTTATGTGTATTTATACAAAGTTTCATGATAAGACCATTCATCCTTCACAGAAAAAAACTAAGGGTAAACCTCATACTACCCCCCTTTTTTCTATGAATACAAAAATCATAATAAAAATTTGTCCTTGCTACCAACTTCATGGTTCATTGATCATGGAAAAAGTTAAGTTTCTTTTCTGTGAAGGATTTAAGCTATTATCATTTAGCACCCATTAAATTAAATACTCATAGGGTATCATTAAACAGAAATCATCAAAAAAATATATCCATGCAATCAACTTCATTTTTTGCTGATCCAAAATATAGCATTGTTCAAAATAGTTGTGAGGCAGGGCATTGTGTCCATTAGACACATATTCTTGTTTTTCAGGTTTCAATTCAATACAAAACCAAAGGTATCTATCCAAGTGACTCTAGCAGAATTGTCTGTTAGAAGGTGTAAGTTTACGTTTTGCCACATTTTCAATGAAAAACTGTTTGATTTCAATTCAAATAGGGTTAGATAGTTTTGAACTTGGATATTTATATTTCATCTAAACAAATCCAAAAGGCATTGTATAAATTTGTATCAAATTCAAATCATTTTGAAATTTTTAAAAAAATTTGAAGTCAAGTTAATGATTAAATAATGAAAAATCAAGATAAAAACTTTTCCAACAAGGTTTTAAATTTTTCAAAAAATATATATTTATCATTAATAATTAGTGGATAGAATAAAAGAAGATACGTCTGAGAAATACAATTAAATGTATTGAAACCTATCTTATAATTCTTTACAGTCATGCTCCCTTGGATTTTGTTGTGACATTCAAGTTAACTTTAATGACATTAAAATAATGATTCAGAAAAGATCCAAATACAAACTAATTTTTTTTTGTCTGCAACTTTTCAAACAAAACACATCTCATCTTTTCCTATTTCATCCAACGACAGTTTTTAACATATGAGCCTTTTATCTGCAAGCTTCTCCAACAAAACACATCTCATCTTTTCCTATTCCATTACTACACAATCATACAAATAAAAATTCAGAAATGAACTGTAAAATGACAGATTTTATGTGAGACAAAATGACAGAAATGTAAATTGAGAAAAATCAAACTTTTCTTAAATGCAAAGGTAGAGGGAGCTTTCAAGAAAAGTGAAGTTTAATTATACAGTTAAATCTCAAGTAAAGCTTAATTAAACAGTTAAATATCACTGAGTTAAAATTCAGGGGACCAAGAAAAAAGATTGTTACTCCATTTTCCTGTAGCCATTTTCACAAAAATTCTTATGGTTAAATCAATCAAATCATATGGACTTCTGTAAAGTATTTGTAAATACAAATACATGTACTAGTCAGAAGTCAATATACAATTACGGCCCTCTGAAGAGGTGAATATCTAAAATTGTCAACCCTAGTAGGTTGACAATTTTAGATATTCACCTCTTCAGAGGGCCGTAAATGTTTCATTATACCGAACAAACAATGGATAAAATATTTGAAAAAAAAATATTAACATGTATGTAAAGTAATGAAATCACTTGATTTTTTCCCCTGTTGATATCACATTCTGCTTTGCATGTGATCTTGTCTCGCTTGCATTTAGTTATACATATTTTCTTCGTATTTCTTAGTTTTCATGGATTTTATCGAGTTAAATATGAAACCAACAAATATAAATATCATTGTCAGTGTTCTGACATAACACGAAGTCTTGCCCAAAACCGATATCTCTGGGAGAAACTTCAACTAATCTTGGATTTACCCTAGTTTGACACATCATATACATGTATACTTGGGGCATCGCCATTGGTTTTCGTGGCTTTAAGTGTCGATTATGACGTCATGATTTCCATTGCAAATTAATCAATACAAATCGATATTTTTGTTTTTGTTTTTTCTGAAAATACTATCAAATTTCACAAAACATGGTTAACCACCATACATTTAAATTTTCAAGGGTTATTCACCGGTGAATAATTTAGGATATTCCATGGACATGAGTATTGTGTAAAGGTTATTCAACCTTTGTGCTAATTTCAAGAAAAATATCCAGATTATTTTATGTCATGTGACTTTATTTGAACCAATAGAATCAATTACTTATTATGTAAGGTATAAAAATATAAATTGTTGCATAGATGGGGAATGGAAAATGCCATCAGCATGATGGGACCGACATATCCAATAAGCTCAAGTGACCCAAGTTGAGGAGATGATACATTACTTTATGCATATTTCATTGTTGGATATGTAATTTTAATTATAAGTGGATTGTGCACAAGTTCTTAAACTTTAAATAGCACAGCCCACTATGTTTGACTATAAATGAATATTTCTAACTGTAGAAAAATATAACACAATTACTTATATATAAAGACTTTTATTTTCATCATTAACAAAATATAATGTCAATAAATAGTTAAAATATTTACCTTAGTATAAAAAACAAATTATGATTTTCAAACATAATGTTAAAATGTTTGTCATAAAAATTAATGTTTTTAATAATATCTTATCACAATAAACACCATAAACCTGTGTAAACAAATCACATAGAAAAATAGTCTATTAATGCGCAGTGTTGTTAAACAAAAATACTTTTTACAATATTTCAATAAATGATAAATTTTTTAACAATATATGATCCATTCAGACAAAAGTGTTTCATAGTTATCTAAAGATTGTCAGAATCCAATATTTAGTTTCATTTCCCAGTCTTTTTCAGAATTTTGAGACACCGTGATGAAAAACACATGTTAGGGAATTCAATATATATAAACACAAGGTTTTATTTCTAAAGGTAGTACGGGAGTTTAAAACTGCGCATCATTCTTGAGCACCTGACAAAAGAAATGGAATTCACTATGGGAATTTTGGCAAAATGATCTTAAATGTCTTAGAATAGTTGATCAAATATGACACTTTTATCTGGTTACCATGCAGAATATTGTACATTTTCATCAAACTCCTGTTCTATTAAGGGGAGATAATTTGCATTGAAATAATAGGAAACAAGAGGCTCTCAAGAGCCTGTATCGCTCACCTGGACCATGGCTGACATAGATAAAAGGCATTTCCAATAGGAAAAAC
>MJUU01034169.1:54350-87388 GCA_002080025.1 Modiolus philippinarum
TTCAAATAAAAATTCAAAAATTTGGGCAGAGGTTCCCCTTAAAATCAATAAGGCCAATGTAAAAACTATGTTCCAGATGGTGGCCACCTTGGATGAGGTACAGACCTGCCAGATACATTTTTTGGATGGGACCACCTATAGACCATTGTGGGACCATTGTGGCTTAGTTTGGTTCTAATTAGACTAGTAGTTTCTGAGAAGAGGATCTTTGAATGTATATTCCATAGGGTCCAATGTCAAAACTATGTTCCACTGGCGGCCATCTTGGATAAGGTACAGACCTGCCGGATACCTTTTTGGATGGGACTATCTAAGGACCATTGTGGCTGAGTTTAGTTTTAATTGGACAAGTAGTTTCTGAGAAGATCTTTGAATGTTTTTTCCATAGGGTCCAATGTCAAAACTATGTTCCACTGGTGGCCATCTTGGATGAGGTACAGACCTGCCGGATACCTTTTTTGGAAGGAACCATCTAAGGACCATTGTGACTATGTTTGGTTATAATTGGACGAGGAGTTTCTGAGAAGAAGATCTTTGAATGTCTTTTCCATAGAGTCCAATGTGAAAACTATGTTCCCCGCTGGCAGCCATCTTGGTTTAGGTAAGGACCTGTCAGATACCTTTTTTCAGAAGGGACCATCTAAGGACCATTGTGACAAAGTTTGGTTTTAATTGGACTGGTAGTTTCTGAGAAGATCTTTGAATGCCTTTTCCATAGGGTCCAATGTAAAAACTATGTTCACCGCTGGCGGCCATCTTGGATGAGGTACGGACCTGCTGGATACCTTTTTTGGAAGGGACCATCTAAGGACCATTGTGACTAAGTTTGGTTATAATTGGACTGGTAGTTTCTGAGAAGAAGATCTTTGAATGTCTTTTCCATAGGGTCCAATGTTAAAACTATGTTCCCCGCTGGCGGCCATCTTGGATGTGGTAAGGACCTGCTGGATACCTTTTTTTGAAGGGACTATCTAAGGACCATTGTGACTAAGTTTGGTTATAATTGGACTAGTAGTTTCTGAGAAGAAGATCTTTGAATGTCTTTCCTATAGGGTCCAATGTTAAAATTATGTTCCCCGATGGCGGCCATCTTGGATTAGGTACGGACACACCGGATACATTTTTTAAAGGGGACCACCCAAGGACTATTGTGACCAAGTTTGGTTCCATTTGGTCTAGTGGTTTCAGAGGAGAAGATCTTTGAATGAAAAGTTTACGACAGACGGACAGACGACGGACGGACGGACGACGGAAGCCAAGTGATGGCAATAGCTCACCCTGGCATAGCCAGGTGAGCTAAAAATGAGTTTTTTGCCATTTATTCAAAAATAAGTTAGGTGGCCCCAATTTTTTTCATGCAAATCGAAGGCAAGTATATAAGGTAAGTATTTAACAATTTTTACAAAATTCTATCTGACATAACTAAAATAAATTAAAATTTTGTTAAAATTCACTAATTTTTCCTATTATCTGATCCAAAATAGCTGATTTTTACATGACAGATTTGAAGCTTACATGTATATGGCCGGTGACCCCAATTCTTTTTTTTATTTTTTGTATGATCTCATAACAAAGTATTAGTGATGAAAATATAAGAAAATTCTATTTGACCATTTTTAGACCCCCGTACCACCTTAATAAGTTTTAAATTTAAATTTAAATTTATTCATTACTTTTCCCAACATAAACATGCTTATATTTCATTTCAAAAACATCTTTTAATAGAAATTATTTTACAAAAGGATATGTAGTAAATGAACACCAGACCATAACAGATATATAAACTCCAACTGCAAAGTTTAACACCAAAGTATCAACCTTTGTGTAGAAAATAAATATTAGTCTGTGACTGAGAACTTAAGTCATGTTTTGAGTGTTTATTGTTCCCTTATCATTTTAAATGGAGGTTAATGTTATCTATTGTTCACAAATATTCACCACAACACTAAATATTAAATCACTTCATTCTTTCAAAATCCTGATATCCCTTTTAAGAAGTCTGAGTTTTATCCGAAAACTTCATTTCCGACGATAATAGAAAACACCTAATAAAGTTAATCCTGCAACAGTGCCAATACCAATGGAACATTTTAAATAAAAACGGGATTTTCTTGGAGTACTTTTAACAGGTTTTTGTCCTCTATCTTTTTTCTGTGTATAGTCAGTTTTTGTTACATGTAATAGTCCATGAAGTTCTTCATAACCAATAGCTTGTGGATGGATTCTATAAATAACTTCATATGCTGCTCTTCTGCCAGCCTGCACTGCTCCATTCATAAAACCACACCATCTTGTAGCAGACTCTGTACCAGCAAAATATACTCTGAAGAGAAAAAAAAACTTAAAATTCAGTATGAAAGCAAGATGGAAACAGGCAATTAAACAAGAGGCTCTCAAGAGCCTATATTGCTCACCTTGACCATAGATATATATTGTGAGACAAAATGTTAAACATTGTTAACACCAAGCACACAAGAGGCTATCAAGAGGAAGTATTGTTCACCTGCACATTACTGACAAAGAAAGTAAAAAATATACCTCCCGCAAAGTGGGGGTATGATAAAAACTTCTATGTAAAAGATTTTCACTTTTCTTCTATGTTGAGAGACCTCTACATTTAAGGGTCTCCTGCTAAATTACTTGCAATGTCCCTAGATAAAATGAAGACCTGTCATGCATTATTTTAAGGGAACTACATTAGATCATTGTGACCAAATTTGTTAATGAAGTTGATTGTGTTTTCTAGTTTTTCTAGTATGGTCCAATGTCAATCTTTGTTAATGAAACCATCTTGGATGGGGTGTAGATGCGTTGGGCAAAATTATTGAAGTTGACCATCAATACAGACTGAGTTTGGTCCTAACTGCCTGGCAGTTTCAGAAGATAATATCTTAAAATGGTTTTCAAAAGTGTCAAATGTTAAAATATGTTCCATCCTTGCAATGATCTTGTATTGGTTGCAGAAATGCTGAATACATTTTGCACAATGTACTTTATAAATTGACCTAAGAACTTGTGAGACCAAGTTTGGTTGAACAATGTTCTCCACTGGCAGCAACTTGGATCAGGTTTATACCAGTGGATACCTTTTTGGACCATTGTCACTGAGTTTAGTTTCAAATGGCCTAGTTGTTATAGAAAATATCTTTTACTGGTTCTGTATACACGTGCAGTCAAATATTAAACAATGTTCCCCATTTAAGGGCCATTTTGGATAAGGTACAGATTTTCAAGGGAATCTCTAAAAGACTATTGTGACCAAGTTTGGATTTAATTGGTGCACTGGGTTCAAAGGGAAGAATTTGAATGTGTTTTCAATAGGATCCAATGTAATTTGCTTTCCAACTGTTGACCGTCTTGAATGAGGTGCAGTCCCTTCAAAATATGATAACCAAACTAAGTCTTAATGGTCATCATCAAAAAGGTGTATGACAGGGGTCAGGAACACTGTAAAAAAGTTTTCAATTGACACAGTAGTCTCGGATGCATTCTTTGACATGTTTCTGTATGGTACAATGTTAAACTATGTTCCCTGCTTGCAGCCATCTTAGATGGGATGGGGGACAAGCCAAACACAATTTTAAGGGGAATTACCTAGAGACCATTGTAACCAATTTTTTATACAACCGCAAAAAATTTGAGGTCGTATAATGGTATGGTGCTGTCATTGTCGTCCTCGTCCTCGTCTGTAGACACTTTTGTTTTTGGTCAATAACTTAAGTCCCAGTTGATCAATCCTTATGAAATTTTAACACAATGTCCCTTGGCACAAAAGAAAGACTTTGAGTGGTTTTGGATTTTGTGGCCCCTCCTGTTGTTAAAAAGGGGCCAAAAAGGGCAAATTGGGTGTATTCACATAATTGGCTGTAGAATTTTTATTATTCATCAGATTTTGATGGGGTTTCTTTTAATGTGCTCCTTAGTAAATTTCCAATCAGTAATATGCCAACTGATTTCACGTCACATGTACCGTTCATGAGATAAATGGGTTTCCTTTTTGAATCACAAAAATTTTATTTTTTTTTATTTTTCTAGTCCGATTTTGATGCATTTTTTTTAAATGGATTCCTCATGAAAAATTAATATGGTGCTAAACTATTAGATATTTGATAACATGTTTCCTTTCGGAGCTATGAGGGGCCAAACGGGTCCAAAATTGCAAATGTACAGGTTACATAATTTTTTTTTCATGTTTCATCGGATTTCGATGGGATTTTTTTCTTTACATTCCTCCTGTCTTAAGCTTTAAGTAATATCTAAAGGGATTTTGCTTATCTCTTACCGTTTCTGACCTGTAAGGGTTCAAAGGGGTCAAAATTGCAATTTTCACAAATATGTAAAATCTTTATTTCTCATTGGATTTAGATTTTTTTTTTCCTAGTTTGTGTCCAGCTAATTACTGTTCCAGTCACCTTATTGTGTCCATCTAGTTACTGTGTCAAGCTCTTTACTGTGTCCACATTCATTTTATATTGCACTCATTCAAATTTCAGTGGTCGACATGCTGCAGTCGTATCATGCTGCGCTCCGTGTAGCTTTTTATTTCTATTTGGCTAAGTAGTTTCAGAGGAAAAGATCTCTGAATTTGTTTTCAAAAGGGTCTTAAGTTTAAACCATGCAAAACCTGCAAAAATATTTTTGGAAGCATCCAAAAACTAATTTGATAGTTTTGGTTACAATCTGCCTTGTGGTTTAAGAAGAGAAGATCTTTTGGTTCAAAGGTTATGATAGAACACAACCAATTAACTCAAAGTGATAGCCAAAGCTCACCCTTGATATAGACAGGATAGCTAAAAATTGTAAATATTTGCCTAAACCGTGTAATACCTCCTATAAATACAACATTTATGGTAGTCTACAGTATTATTTTAAACGTAATGTTCTATTTTATTTAACAACAGTTCTTACAACATTTTGTCTTTAAGAAGTATTTGAAACAAATGTATTTGTTTTATTAATGTACTTTATATACAAGGATGATTTGCTGACAATATGAATTAATCTGAAATGTCTATCCATGAGCCAAATATTGCTATTTAATCTAAAAAATGTAATGATCAGTAAGTGATGAAAATTTATAATTATGCATTCAGTTTTCAAAATTTTGGGAAAGGGAATGTATTTTTATGCATTTCTAGAATACTTCATCAATGCTAGTATAATCAAATACATATGGCAACAATACCTATCAAATGATTGTCGTAATCCTGATGCAAAATAAGACATAGATCCCGGTGCTGCACAACAGACAGGACTTCCTCCTATGTATGGCTCTAGTCCCCAATCTTGTTCTCTGTAGTCTTTATACTGCCATACTTCTTCTCCAAAGAATGATGACAAACTTTTTAATACTGCTGACTGTCTTTCATCAAACTGTCAGAAAATATAAAATCAAGTTATATACTTTCTTTTATACAACAAGGGAAAGAACTTAATATAAAGGTCAAGATTATGTCATGGTTATGAGGTTTTACAGTTTACAAGTAAAAATCTTCCATAGTAAGAGTGTAATATATAAATCGTTACACAAGAATGAAGCTTAAGCCAAAATATTCAAAAAGAGTTGCAATCAAATGAAGTAGGGACCACTTATATATTGCCAAATTTGAAAGTTCAAGGGCCAATAATCCAACAAAATCAGAATGATATTTAAATTTTACCCTTTGTTAAACATCAATATGATTTTACAAACATATATTCAGTTCATATTTTAAAATCTTGTGCTAAAACAGGTGGAACCAACTACTTTTGGAACAAATCTAGAAGTTCAAAAGTCAATAAGCAATAATCCTTTGCGCATTTGAAAAAAAAACAATGAAAAGGGGTTCAATGGTAGGCAACAATACTTTTAACAAATTTAAAACGAAACGGAACATAACAAAGAATACCTACTGTTTGTTGTTGCCAGTGGATGGCTTGCTTGCCACCCAAAAAGGCCACTAATGCAGGACTGCCTTTTGAGGAACAGGCATCAAACACTATACAGAGTGGTCCCTCATCACAACCATTAACATCTGTTGGTCCACCAATGGTCACAATTTCCCCAGACATACCGGCTTTTCTCCAAAATGCCTATAGATACATTGAAAAAAAACAAGTCAAATTGCACTGAATCTCTATAACATCTTTGATCGTTTTGTTTTCAGTAACTTTGCATATTCAATATATATATATTTTGAAATTTGAAAAAGAAATCCAGGGGTTCTGAGGACCCTTAATCTGAAAAATGGAGACAAACAGATAATGTTTACTGGTATGTCCCCTGTAGTCTTGTAGAATAAAAATTCTAAATTAATGTATTACCAGTAACTTTAATCTATGCATGCTATTTCTGACGAGTCAAATATAAATAACCATGTTTCTTATTGGCCTTTTTTTAAGGATATATCAAAGACTATTATGTACATATAAATTACACAACAAGATCCCGTTCATTACCCTATTTTATCCACTAGAGATAGTTAAGTTTTAAAATTTTAATTGAGAGGCTTGCCGAGCATTTTAAAATTCTATTTCAAATTAGCTATCCAGATAAAGTGGTGTAATCTTTTTCTCTAATGATAAATGATAAACACCGAGAATTGTATTCCGAATAGATTTGGCAGGAAATAGCATGGTGCTTTATTCAACATACTGTGGAAGTACTTTTATTCGTGGACATCAATTTTGTGGTTTTCATAAATTTTGCTATTTCGTTGGTACTTAAATTCGTGGTTTTGAATTCAATGAAGTAAAACTGTACGAAAGAAATGGGTTTCTTTGGGAACTTAATTTCGTGGTTTTAGCAAACCACGAAATCCATGAAAATTGGAACCCCACGAACAATAGTTATTTCACAGTATGTTGAATATGAAACTTTATCTAACAGGTCAGAACTGGTTTAAACTTAACATATCATTAGAGAAAGGTTTCGTCCATGACTAGAACATTTCTGAAGAAAATCTATGTCTTTGGTTTATTTAATCTCTATGAGCTGTAACAGGTATTTCTGTTTACGGTCTTCAAATAATTTGATTAGATCTGCACTGAAAAGACATAATTTGCAGAAATGGCAATTTGTTGTAATTAAATGTAATTTGTTGTTTACAGAATATAGACTTAGACTTAAACAAAGATTGCTTAAAAAAAATAAAAATAAAATTAAATTGGGCAAAACTTAAAACCAAATCAATTCTCAGATATTCAAAAAGAGCATGTTACAATGAGTCTTGCATGTGTAAGGAGCATGGTATCATCTCTGGTGTTGACATTTTATGTTTAGAAGCCCTAATTTGTCATAATTAAGATTCCATGAGTCAAATAAAAGAAAATGTGTCCATGGGACACGGATGCCCCCGCCATACAGATATCGGCAAACAGGAAGTACTACAGACCAAATATCAAATCATTACTGCATACACAAGCTGATAAATGCTTGACGAAAAATTTCAATATATGGCTATAATGGGAAAAATCAAAGTTGTCGTCAAACTGGAAGGAGATGAGTTACGGACTTGAAAAGGGGAGACACGGTACAACTAATCATACTAAAGATTCAGACCAAATATCAAATCATTACTGCATACACAAGCTGAGAAATCCTTGACAAAAAATTTCAATATATGGCTATAATGGGAAATAAACAGCTGCGCCAAGAGCGCATGATACGCCCGTCCCCACTTTAAAGCAAACTGATTAAATGATTCTTGAAATTAAAAACTCCATATGAACAAACATGACAAGGGACTTCTGGTATGTATCAATTATTTCATCTGTTGTTAAACAGTCAAAAATGTATATTGGTTTAGGGGTAGTGATGTCTGCAATTTGAAGCTTTTTGAAATAATCAAAGTCCAATAACTCTGGAACGAAAAATCTGATGACAGAATAAAAAGATAGGGAGCTTTCTTTTGTCAAACCCAACAATCCTGCAAAGTTTCAAGAAAAATGTTCAAAGCCTTCTCTAGTTAGAGTATGA
Organism: Modiolus philippinarum; assembly: GCA_002080025.1. Lineage (NCBI taxonomy): Eukaryota > Metazoa > Mollusca > Bivalvia > Mytilida > Modiolidae > Modiolus > Modiolus philippinarum. The sequence goes on from MJUU01034169.1 coordinate 62,308, forward strand.
CATGTAGATGAAAATTACAATTTCAAGCTTTTTTGAAATAATCAAAGTCCCATAACTCTGGAACGAAAAATCCGACGACAAAATAATACGATAGGGAGCTAATACCCAACAATCCTGCAAAGTTTCAAGACAAATTTTTTTAAGTGTTCTCTAGTTAGAGTACGACATGTGGACGAAAATTGAAATTTCAAGCTTTTTTGAAATAATCAAAGTCCCATAACTCTGGAACGAAAAATCTGACAACAAAATAATACGATAGAGAGCTTTCCACTGTCATATCAAACAATCCTGGAAAGTTTCAAGAAAAATATTCAAAGCGTTCTCTAGTTAGAGTACGACATGTGGTCGAAAATTGCAATTTCAAGCTTTTTTGAAATAATCAAAGTCCCATAACTCTGGAACGAAAAATCCGACGACAAAATAAAACGATAGGGAGCTTTCTTCCATCATACCCAACAATCCTGCAAAGTTTCAAGAAAAATGTTCAAAGCGTTCTCTAGTTAGAGTACGATGTGTGGACGGACGGACGGACGGACAGACGGACGGACAGACGGACACCGGTATACCATAATAGGTCCTGTCAAAGACGGGTGTATAAAAATCAAAGTTGTCGTCAAACAGGAAGTAGATGAGTTACAGACTTGAAAAGGGGAGACACGGTACAACTCATCATACTAAAGCTTCAGACCAAATATCAAATCATTACTGCATACACAAGCTTAGAAATCCTTGACGAAAAATTTCAATATATGGCTATAATGGGAAAAAAATCAAAGTTGTCGTCAAACAGGAAGTAGATGAGTTATGGACTTGGAAAGGAGAGACACGGTACAATCCATCATACTAAAGCTTCAAACCAAACATCAAATCATTACTGCATACACAAGCCGAGAAATCTTTGACGAAAATTTTCGTACGGACGTACAGAGGTACGGACATACGGACAAGGGATAAACTTAATGCCCCCGTCGCCTAATGGCGGGGGCAAAAAAAAGAGTTATTAAAACTTCACTCAGTTAAACTCACCTCACTGTATGTAATTATGACTTTGATTAATATACTTATTGGCATTCGTTTCATTATTTCTTTCTTTGGAGGAGGCAGATTTGGATTGAAGTCAATTTTATCTGCAAAACAAAAATTAGTTGTCGAACTTTCCTTCAGATAGGGCTTACTGCATTTTATACATAAACATTATAAAACTCCTTATGACAATAACTGCAAAGCTCAGATATTTTTATATGCTAATGAAATGGACATTAAAATATGACATTGTCCTTCTTTAAGAAGAATAACAACATAAAGTTTATACATCAGAGAAGAGAATTTAAAGGCACCATTTATAAATANAAGCTTCAGACCAAATATGAAATCCTTCCCGCATGTAGAAGCCCAGAAAACTTTGACGAAAAATATCATCCATAGAGTGGTATAGTAAAAAGTTGAAAGTATCGGCAAACAGGAAGTAGTGGCACGGCAAACCTGAAAATTGCTTACACGGTACAACTCATCATCATAAAGCTTCAGACCAAATATGAAATCATTCCCATCTGTAGAAGCCCAGAAAACTTTGACAAAATATTTCATCCATAGAGTGGTATAGTAAAAAGTTAAAAGTATCGGCAAACAGGAAGTAGTGGCACGGCAAACCTGAAAATTGCTTACAGGGTACAACTCATCATCATAAAGCTTCAGACCAAATATGAATTCCTTCCCGCATGTAGAAGCCCAGAAAACTTTGACGAAAAATTTTCATCCATAGAGTGGTATAATAAAAAGTTAACGTATCGGCAAACAGGAAGTAGTGGCACGGCAAACCTGAAAATTGCTTACACGGTACAACTCATCATCATAAAGCTTCAGACCAAATATGAAATCATTCCCACTTGTATAAGCCCAGAAAACTTTGACCAAAAAAATTGTTGACGGAGAGACGGACGGACAAAGTGAAAACTATAGGGCACCCGCATCTCGATGCGGGGCCCTAAATATAAAGGTCATGATTATGTCATGGTTATGAGGTTTTACAGTTTATAAGTAAAAATCTTTAATAGTAAGAGTGTAATATATAAATCATTACACAAGAATGAAGCTTAAGCCAAAATATTCAAACAGAGTTGCAATCAAATGAAGTAGGGACCACTTATATATTGCCAAATTTGAAAGTTCAAGGGCCAATAATCCAACAAAATCAGAATGATATTTAAATTTTACCCTTTACAAACATATATTCAGTTCAGATCTTAAAATCTTGTGCTAAAACAGGTGGAACCAACTACTTTTGGAACAACTCTAGAAGTTCAAAAGTCAATAAGCAATAATCCTTTAAGCGTTTGAAAATAAAGGGCTACACTGAACGCAGCATGATACAACCGCATCATGTCGAACACTGAAATTTGAACAAGTGTAATTCAAAATGAATGAGGACACAGTAAACGGCTTGATACAGTAATTAAATTGACACAATAAAGAGCTTAATACAGTAATTAAATGGACACAATAAAGAGCTTGACCCGGCACACAAACTTATGAAAATAAAAATCAGCCCTTATAATTCCTTATATATATCGGAAATTGTAAGAGGTATCTCAAATTGGTCAACATACTACTTTAAGTATACCACAAGAGGATATGAAGAAAGGAACCTCATTAAAATCCAATACAAAAATAAGATTTTACATATTTTGAAAATTGCAATTCCAGCCAATTTCACCCTTATAGCCAAGAAACAGTTAGAGCTATCCTTTGACATACTACCAAAAGCTTACAACATGAGGACTCCAAAACAAAACAAAAAATCAAATGAAACCTGATGAAAATTAAAAGATTTCACTTATTTCGAAAAATTGCAATTTTGACCCCTTTGACACCTTGTAGCTTAAAAACAGAAAGAGTTATGCCAAATTGGTTGACATACTTCTGAAAGCTTATATCAAGAGGAATCCATAGAAAACAAGATTGCTACACGTAGCTATGTCCCCCGCCGCCGCAGTAAAGTCCATAAAGTCCAATAACTCACGCAAAATTTTGCGAATCAAAATGGCGGCAGGAAATGATCAACTGCATAAGTTGCAAACAGCCAAGCAAAATTTCAGCAAAATCCCTTGATTGGATTTTGAGGAGATGTGTCCATAAAGTCTTCCTATGTTGTAGTATGCATAAAGTCGATAAAGTCCCATAACTCCCGTAAAATTTGTCCAATCAAAATGGCAGCATAATATGATCAAGTACATATGGTGGCAAATGTTCACACACTAGCTCCTACCGTCGTGGTGCGGCAGGGGACAAAAAAAATTTGAGCAGGGTTTCCCCTTAAAATGAATGTTACACATACTGCTAAAATCAAAACATAATTTAAAACGGAGAACATAATTTAATAAATATTCACATTTTTCTCAAAATTAGAACTGTATGGATAGGTTTCTATGGCAACCAAAAGGTCCTCAATCCACTGCAATGCATTTTAGACCCCTTTCAAAAAAAAAAATTGAGCAGGGGTTCCCCTTATAATGTAGGTATGCATACTGCTGAAATCAAGACATATAAATTTATCAAAATTTTAATTTTTTGGTTTGGTTTCCATGGCAACCATAGAAGTACTGAATCTTCAAATGCTTTAGAATTTGGTATTATATGACCCACAAAGTTCCTTTTAGATTTCATGAAGCTAGTGATAATAGTTTTTGAGATATAGTGAAAAACATATGAAAATGCTCAAAGTCCAACAACTCCTACAAAAATTCATGTATGAAAATGGTGGTGCGAAATGATATAGTACTTGTAGTGAATAACAATCCTACAAATTTTGAACAAAAACCAATAAATGGTTTCTGAGGAGTTGCGTCCACAAGATCTCTATTTGTATAGTATTGCTAAAAATCGTCAAAGTCCCATAACTCCTATAAAAATTGACGAATCAAAATGGCAGTGCGATATGATCTAGTACATATAGTGACTAACAATCCTACAAAATTTGAACAAATTCCAATACACGGTTTCCGAGGAGTTGCGTCCACAAGATCTCCATTTGTAAAGTATTGCTAAAAATCGTCAAAGTCCCATAACTCCTACAAAAATTGAAGAAACAAAATGGCGGTGTGATATGATCTAGGACATATAGTGACTAACAATCCTACAAAATTTGAACAAAATCCAATACACGGTTTCCGAGGAGTTGCGTCCACAAGAAAGTGTGACAGACAGACGGACAGACGGACGGACGGACGGACACACGGACGCAGACCATTACTATGTCCCACCATCGCGGTGCAGCGGGGGACAAAAATCCCATTGAAATCTGAAGAAAAATAAACATTTTAGGTAAGTGCAAATTTGAAAGTTTGTCCACATTCGGCCCCTCATAGCTCGGAAAACAAATAAGTTGTCAAAAATCTGATGGTGCAGCTCTATGTTTATTTTCAAAAAGAATCCATTAAAAAAAACTGCATTAAAATTGGACTAAAAATTAAAAAAATGAAAATTTTGATAATCTCCCCTTGGGCCCCATTTATCTCGTTAATGGTACATGCCACGTAAAATTCGTTCGCATAACTCTGAAAGGAAATTTAATTAGGAACACACTGAAAGAAACTCCATCAAAACCCAATATATAATAAATATTCTAGAGCCAAATATGTGAAAACACCAAATTTTGCCCTTTTTGGCCACTTTTTTGAAAACGGGAGGGGCCAAAATGACCAAAACCCACCCCAGCCTTCCTTTTGTGCCAAGGAACACTGTGGTAAAATTTCATAAGGATTGGTCCACTGGAACTTAAGTTTTTGCCCAAACACAAAAGTGTCTACAGATGACGACAACGATGACGACGACAACGACAACCACAGCGTCATACCATTATACCACATCAAAATTTTTAGGACAACGACAACGACAACGACAGCGTCATACCATTATACCACCTCAAATTTTTTGCGGTCGTATAAAAAAAACATAATGAAAAGAGGTCAAATGGTAAGCAGCAATACTTTTAACAAATTTAAAACAAAATGGAACATAAAAAAAAGAGTACCTACTGTTTGTTGTTGCCACTGGATGGCTTGCTTGCCACCCAAAAAGGCCATTAATGCAGGACTGCCTTTTGAGGAACAGGCATCAAATACTATACAGAGTGGTCCCTCATCACAACCATTAACATCTGTTGGTCCACCAATGGTCACAATTTCCCCAGACATACCAGCTTTTCTCCAAAATGCCTATAGATACATTAAAAAAAAAGTAACAAGTCAAATTGCACTGAATCTCTATAACATAATGATTATTTTGTTTTTCAGTAACTTTGCATATTCAATATATATAGAATAATGAAAGTTTTGTTTTTGATACAAGAATTATTGGAGCAATAAACAAAACTTCTATTATTCATCGGTAATTAACTTAATCTTTAACAGAACAAATTTTGAAAATGAATGTTAATTTCTCAACAAATCGTGAAATTGACTAGTATTGATTAGTAAAAGAATTTGTACAATTATAATAGATGTATATTTCTTTGTTTCATTGATTCTGATTGACAAAGTAGGCATGGCCCAAGATACTTTTTGCCAATATTTTTTCGTATTTGGGGCAGTAGCAAAAACTGAAAAATATTTGCTTCTTGAGATCAAAGGAAACTCATACAAATTACCGATAAATATATATTTTGAAATTTGAAAAAGAAACCCAGGGGTTCTGAGGACCCTTAATCTGAACTATGGAGACAAACAGATAATGTTTACTGGTATGTCCCCTGTAGTCTTGTAGAATAAAAATTCTAAATGAATGTATTACCAGTAACTTTAATCTATATATATAATATTTCTCAGGAGTCAAATATAAATAACCATGTTCCTTATTGGCCTTTTTGAAGGATATATCAAAGACCATATATTGTGTACATATAAATTACTCAAAAAGATCCAATTCATTACCATATTTTAACCACTAGAGATAGTTAAGTTTAAAAATTTTAATTGCGAGGCTTGCCAAGCATTTTAAAATTTTAAAATTTAGCTATCCAGATAAAGTGGTTTAATCTTTTTCTCTAATGCTAAATGATAAACACCGAGAAATGCATTCCAAATAGATTTGGTGGGAAATAGCATGGTGCTTTTTTCAACATATGTTGAAAATGAAAATTTATCTAGCGGGTCAGAATTTTACATATTATTAGAGAAAGGTTTCTTCCAAATGACTAGAACATTTCTGAAGAAAATCTATGTCTATGTTTAATTTAATCTCTATGAGCTGTAACAGGTATTTCTGTTTACGGTCTTCAAATAATTTGATTAGATCTGCACTGAAAAGACATAATTTGCAGAAATAGCAATTTGTTGTAATTAAAGGTAATTTGTTGTTTACAGAAAATAGACTTAGACTTAAACAATGATTGCTTATAAAAATAAAAATAAAATTAAATTGGCAAAACCTAAAACCAAATCAATTCTCAGATATTCAAAAAGAGCATGTTACAATGAGTCTTGCATGTGTAGGGAGCATGGCATCATCTCTGGTGTTGACATTTTATGTTTCGAAGCCCTAATTTGTCATAATTTATAAGATTCCATGAGTCAAAAAAGAGTTATTAAAACTTCACTCATCAGTTAAACTCACCTCACTGTATGTAATTATGACTTTGATTAATATACTCATTGGCATTCGTTTCATAATTTCTTTCTTTGGAGGAGGCAGATTTGGTTTGAAGTCAATTTTATCTGCAAAACAAAAATTAGTTGTTGAACTGTCCTTCAGATAGGGCTTACTGCATTTTATACATAAACATTATAAAACTCCTTATGACAATAACTGCAAAGCTCAGATATTTTTATATGCTAATGAAATGGACATTAAAATATGACATTGTCCTTCTTTAAGAAGAATAACAACATAAAGTTTATACATCAGAGAAGAGAATTTGAAGGCACCATTTATAAATAACAGCTAATCCCCTCCCAAGTGTTACATGTTTGAAAGAAATTCTATTTACTCCCCAAAACATTACATCATTGGGCCCAAAGTTACTAATACTTAAACTGTAGGCTAAGAGACTGAGCTTGTATATCTCACCTGACAAAATGCTTCTATACCATGCATAACCAGAAATGATTTTTTTTACCAATAGGGTCTAATGTTTAGCTATGTTCTCCATTAGCACCATGTTTTTGTCTGATCCTATAGAAATGAGTAATTTTTGCAAAGGACCTTCTATACATTTTAGCTAAATTTGCTTAATTAGTTTCAGAGAAGATGATGAAAAGGATGGTCTTCTCCTATGGGGCTCCAATGTTAAACTATGTTCTGCACTGGACGCTCCATGTTTTTTGTCTGATCAACATGAAATGAGCAATTTTTGTAAAGTACCTTCTATTCATAATTCCTGTAAAGGTTGGTTGAATTTGCTTCAGTCATTTCAGAGGAAATGAAAATGTGATTTTCCCATAGGATTCAATGTTAAACTATGTTCCATGCTGGCAGTCGAGTTTTCTATCAGATTGTAACAAAATGAGCAATCTTTGTTAATACCTTCCATACATCATTCCTGTAAAGTTTGGTTGAAACTGCTTAAGCAGACGTGATTTTTCCCATAAGGTCCAATGTTAAACCTAAGTTCCTCTTTGGCAGCCATGTTTTTTGTTGGGTCGGAACAAAGTTAGCAATCTTTGTAAAGGACCTTTAGTGCATCATTCCTGTAAAGTTTGCTTAAATTGGCTTCAGACATTTCAGGGAAGATGAAAATATGATTTTCCCATAGGGTCCAATGTTAAACTATGTCCTGTGCTGGCGGACATGTTTTTCATCAGATCGGAATGAAATGAGCAGTCTTTGCTAAGGACCTTTAGTACATCATTCCTGTAAAGTTTGGTTGAATTTTCTTCAGTGGTTTCAGATGATGAGAAGATGAATATGTGATTTTCCCATATGGTCCAATGAGCAATTTTTGTAAAGGACCTTCCATACATTTTTCCTGTAAAGTCTGGTTGAATTTGCTTCAGTGGTTTCAGCAGAGGAGATGAAAATGTGAAAAGTTAATGGACGACAGACAAACAACAAACCCAACTGACTTTGGGTAAGGTGAGCTAAAAATAGGTTAAGGGAACCCAGTTTTTACCAATTTCACAGCTATCCATGTTACATCTACAGAAAAAATATAATTACCCTGCCTGGTCTAGTATCAAAGATCTGGGCCATAACCTGAGTCATTCATGCATGAAATGAACACCAACCAGCCACATTGCAACTACTCAGGGTTTATCTATAAACAAGAGTTGTCAGGAGACAACATTGCTTGCTGGGCATTAGAGTGCCCTCAATGCACAATAAATTTAAAATGTTATTCATTTTGTAATTGCAATGTTGTCAAAATTTTTTAATGTGATATCAGGAAGTCACATGCCAAAAGGAAAATCCCTAAAAGAATAACTTCTAGAATGGTTCATTTTTAAAAAAAAAATTACCCTCAGGGCAATGTCAAGGTCAACAAATCTACAAATATGGTACTGCCACAAAGCTCTTTTATCACTAAGCAACTAACTTCTATAGGCAAGGTTGTCCTCATGGCAAGGTCAAGGTCCAAATGTCTACAATGTCGTACCACTAGAATGCCATCATCATAACAAAATCACATACAAAATGTGAGTACCTTACCACTAAATGTCTACATTCTGGAAAATCCAGCAAGGTCTACCACTGGATTTGAACCCTGCCTAGGTGGCCAAGTGGTCTAGGGCACTGGACATAGTGCAGGCAGTGTTGCCATTGATGACAACAAAGTAGGGGTCCAAATCCAGCCGTACGTTGCTGGATTCTCCAGTGCTAACAGGTATGAAAAGAAGATGATTTTCATCACTGTTGGCATTCGGAAATCATGTATTCTACCTTTACAGCTCACCTTACTAACATATTATAACTAATATTATATAGAGCTGTGTGCAACACTATTATCTATATACCAAATTTATTATATATTATAATTCATATAACAAATCTGGTTATTCTACTTAGTCATTCACTCTAGATATTGAATATTCTTTGGAAAACAAAGTAATAAGTTAAAAAGTTCTTATGAAAACTAAAGCCACAAAAATTATATATATTATTTAATATATATACTTACATGTCATGTTTGGAGGTGTGGCTATAATAACAGATTTACATTTGAACTTAGAACCACTTTCTGTTTGAACTATTACACAATCTTTTGTCTGAAATGCAAATTATCCCAGTTAGAATGAAGTCATCGAGCAAATAAAACAACAAAATATTGATAAAGTGGTAAGATATATTGTGAAAACAGCACATGGATGTGCATAATTAACAAAAAAGAATTGTTTCTTTTTGTGATGGGTGACATGTGTAACAGAATATAAGTTATAAGTTCCTCATAGAAAAAATAGCATATTATGCCATTGTTTATTTTTGTTCCAATGGAACTTCTGCTAGATGGAATAGATATATTTTTATTTTTTTTGATGGGTGCCATGTGTGCACCAGTGTCTATGTCCTGTTGTTTCCATTGGTATAGACAACAGGAAATACACTGGTGTAACCATTTTTTTTTGCCATTTTTAAACTCTGAATTTTTCTTGCTGTTCCACGTTACATTTGGTTTCCAATGTATTTTGCGTGGTAATGTGTATTTAAGAATCAATGCAATAATACTATCATACACAAGTCTTTTCCTCTATTTTTATGGACATAGCAACCACATATTTTGTGCGTTTAAATACACCTCATTCTTTCTGATTGACAGACGAACTTTACATCACAAACTCAGTATAGGACCATCAAATCATTATACCAAAAAAGAACCTTCACTATCCTAACAAGGCATGTATTATCTGCACATTTTTACAATAGAAAGGATTTAGGGGTTTAGGGGTGCAGATTATACAACCCTATATGACTTGAGGATTTAGCAAAGTTCCCTGAAGATCGATTATTAGTCCCTGTTCAAACCAAACAGACTGTTCTTAACATTGTGGATCTAATTAAATATATTGGTTTGAATTGCAAAAAGCCTTACAGTTATAACAAGTGTGGATCGTATTGCAAGGCAATACAGGAGTTCCCTACTGGTGGAATAATTCAGTGATAGCAGTAAAAATAGTTAAAGAAAAGTTTTCCTAGCCCAAGGCCCATAAATTCGTCAAAAATCAATGGACCCAACCCATACTCAAACTTGATCTGTAACCCATAGTAGTTGATTAACAATGCAAATATCAGCTAAATATCTGAAACGGTTTAGAAAAAAAGTTTGGAAAACCTATATTTTACCCTAATTTTCTAAGCCAAAGGCCCATAACTCAGTCCAAAATCAATGGATTGGAACCAAACTCGAACTTGATCTGTAACCCATAGTGGTAGACTCACATAGAAAATATTAGCTTCATATCTGAAAACGGTTAAGAAAAAAAGTCCAGAAAACCTATATTTTACCAAAATATTCTCTAAGTCAAAGGCCCATAACTCCATCCAGAATGAATTGACCGGAACCAAACTCAAACTTGATCTGTAACCCATAGTGGTAGACTCAGGTAGCAAATATATGCTTCATATCTGAAACGGTTTAGAAAAAAAGTCTGGAAAACCTATATTTTACCAAAATTTTCTAAGTCAAAGGCCCATAACTGCGTCAAAATCAATTGACCGGAACCAAACTCGAACTTCATCTGTAACTCATTATGGTAGAATCACATACCAAATATTAGCTCAATATATGGAACGGTTTAGAAAAAAGTCAAGAAAACTGATATTTTACCGAAATAGTCAAAGTCCAAGTCCCATAACTCCGTCTAAACTCAGTGGACCGGAACCAAACACCAACTTCATCTGTAACTCATGATGGTAGACTCACATACCAAATATTAGGTCAATATGTGGAAAGGTTTAGAAAAAATGTCCGGAAAACTGATATTTTACCGAAATAGTCAAAGTCCAAGTCCCTTAACTCCGTCCAAAGTCAATGGACCGGAACCAAACACGAACTTCATCTGTAACTCATGATGGTAGACTCACATACCAAATATTAGGTCTATATGTGGAACGGTTTAGAAAAAAAGTCTGGAAAACTTGAGTGTGACGGACTGACGAAGTGCAAACCTAAAGTCCCCTTCGGCGATGCCGGTAGGGGACTAAAAAGAATGGGCCTTCCCTCCAAAAAGTGCTATTTTGATATCAGAAACATGAATATTTTTATCAGCCGCCATTACTGTCAACAAACAACATGATCGGTAAAGTGTTGATTTTGGTGACAATTAGCTATTTATATTATATTGCTTCTGACAATATTTAATGTGCTAAAAGATGCCATGATAGGATTAAGTGGCTTATCATTTCATTCCACAATAGTTTATAGGGAATGGAAGACTTAGAAACATCAAATTAAATGTATATAAACACCGATATGACAGTCCACACTGAAACTGTTCCGATTTTTCCATCGTATTTGAACTTCCCAATTGATGAAACGATCTTATTTTTCTTCAAATTTAGATGTGTTTGAGCCTTTTTATCATTAAGGTAGATAGACAGTAATATTCATATCCATGAGATTTTGTTGTAAGTCGTCACAATTGAAGAACAAATCCTACTTACCTGAAATCAGTAATAAAATGAATGGGTCACCATGCTTGCTTTTTCTAGAACTGGGTTCAAAGTTTGCTCATTTTTAGCCATTTTTTCACCATAATTTACAAAGAATGCACGGGGAAAATATGGAAAAGCAATTTTTAGCTTAATAGAAATGAACTTTTTATCCATGAGAATTTGATATATTTTTGTGAACAGATAGTTTATGATGTAATTTATTGGTTACAATTATAAAATGTAGATGTCACCATGCTTTTAACAGAGATATTTTGCAAAGTTTTCGGAGTAAACGTTATTTACGGAAAAAGGGAGTTAATTCGCGACAAACTAAACAAAATGTGACGTTTCACATTTGTCATTCAATTATGACGTCACAAAGGAAAAGTCGTCATATTACTGTTCCGGCACGAAAATCAAACCTACCCCGTATCCGACTCTTTATTTTTCTAATGCGCGATTGAATTGCGCAGCGCAACAGTGTCTATCTACCTTAAATACTTTCAGAAAAGGCTTCAGATATAGTAAATAAAGACTCATGCAGTTGATAAACTACGAAAATACCAATTTACAGGTACAAAATAACTACGATCATATCGATCTACATGTAGACTTTATCAGTTAAGGTCCAAGCGTATTAAACATACAAAATGTTTTTTTCCCTGGATTTTAAGGTAAAAAAAAAAACCTGCGGATTATACACAAATGCGGATAATACATGACTTTTTATGGTAGATGTAACAGTTTTTCAGGATGTGTTAAAATATAAGCCAATTAAAAGACTTTTTTCCTCAGCCAACCATATTAAATTTCTGATGTGTACCAATATGAACAAGTGTGGATCATATTGCTAGGCAATACCAAGTCCCCTGCCAGTAGAACAAGGCTTTATTACACTAACAAAAACGGTAACATATGTTTTCTTAGTCCAAGGCCTAAAACTCCTTCAAAAATCAGTGGACAGGAACCAAACTTGAACTTGATCTGTAACATATTAAGGTAGACTCACATACAAAAATAAAAGATCAATATCTGCGATGATTTAGAAAAAAAGTGCGGAAAACTGACATTTTACTAAAATTTTCAAAGTCCAAGGCCCATAACTCCATCAAAAATCAGTGGACCGGAACCAAACTTAAACTTAATCTGTAACTCAGTAAGGTAGACTCACATACAAAATATCAGATCAATACCTCAAACGGTTAAGACATCTTCTCTAGCCAAGGGTTACGATCTGCTCCTCTCCTCTTCACCTTTGGCGGATTGAGCCACAATTTGTGAAACTTCAGTTTCAAATTATCTCCCTTTGAAGTAAGAGTTTCAGTATGATTTATTGTAATAATTAAAGATTATTTATTGCATCTAATAATACAACAATTCACAATATATTTAATACAAGGAAATAATCCTTCAAAAGTAAAGAAAGATTATAAAATGGTGGAAATTTTGCAAAATAGAAAAATCACTAAACACCATATTTTAAGTTTTTTTTTTGTTACAATATATATCTAAAATCTAAATGTAAGCTTATTGATTGGCTTCAGCGGAGGTTTACTGCAACCAATCAAAAATGTGGATTTGAGACTACAGAAATCCAGCTTGATCTGCCAAGGGTGAAGAGGAGAGGAGCAGATCGTAACCCTTTGCTAACAAAGATACGGTTTAGAAACAAAGTGCAGAAAACTGATGTGGGACAGATGGATGGACAAACAGACAGATGGAATGCAAATCTAAAGTCCCCTTCCGCTATCACAGGTAGGGGACTAAAAATTTAATTTCTCAAGTTATTCATCATTTCCGCCAAATTTAGCTTCTTTTGGTCCAGTAGTTTCTAAGGAGAAGAAAAGTTACTTCTGCAGTAATTGATAGATTCCAAGTGATTGCTATAACTCATTTGGAACTCTGGACCAGGTGAGCAAAAAAAAGAAAGAAATTGATTGTTTATATTTCATACTTCTGTTTGAACAATAAAACAACCAAGTGAAAATGACTAATCCAGAGAACAATCAATAAACAACAGAAATTGACTTTTGATGTTCTCTACTAAAAAACAAATTAATGATGTTTCATACATGTAACAAGACAATAGACCAATATAGAACAAACCTGTTCAATACTTTTGACTGGATGATTCAATCGTACTACATCACTTCCGAGTTTACTTGCTAGTCTTTGTGAAATCTGTTGTGCACCTCCCTGTAATGGATAATAGAGTGACAATAGTAACGATCAATAAAGAGTTCCCCAGCATAAATATCACCTCTCTTTAATGGTGGTTGATCTCTTGTTGCAAATATTTAATTTCATATCTCACCCTAAAAATTGAATCTGACCCCCATTGTTGGCAAATGTAGCCAAAAATATAGTGTTTAATAAAAGAAAATGGTGATATTATTTTGCATTGTAATAACCAGAAAATGGCACAGTTGAAATGTTTCTAGAAAAAAATCTTCTTCTTTTAAAAAAATTTGTGACATAAATATTCTTTAATGATCATGGAGCAGTTGGTTAAACAAAATTGCTGTAATTTGATAATGTGAAGTTGGGAATCATTATGATGGTTACATACAACTTGTTAATTGCCCAATACTTGAAGAATCTGCTCATATGATAAAGACAATATAGAACATTGATCTGTTTTTGCAACTTAGTCACCTGTGTTATCACAGTAAAAATGTGATGTCATAAAACCTAGTCACCAATGTTATCACAGTGAATATTATGTCACACAACCAAATCAACTATCATAGCAATGTGATGTCACACAACTTAGTCACCTGTGTTATCACAGTGAATGTGATGTCTCACAACTTAGTCACCTGTGTTATCACAGTAAATGTAATGTCACATAACCTAGTCATCTGTGTAATCAAAAGTAAATGTGATGTCATACAACATAGTTACCTGTGTTACTGTAGTGAATATGATGTCACATGACCTAGTCACTTGTGTTATCACAGTGAATGTGAATCCCAGAAACAAGTCATCTGTATTATCAAAGTAAATGTGATGTCACTCAACCAAGTCACCTGTGTGTTCACAGTCAATGTGATGTCACTCAACCAAGTCACCTGTGTGTTCACAGTCAATGTGATGTCACACAACATAGTATCCTGTGTTATCACAGTGAATGTGATGTCACACAACCTAGTAACCTTTGTGTTAACACTTCACAGTGAATGTGATGTCACACAACTTAGTCACATGTGTTATCACAGTAAATGTAATGTCACACAACTTAGTCACATGTGTTATCACAGTAAATGTAATGTCACATAACCTAGTCATATGTGTTATCACAGCTCTAATATGACACACAAACTAGTCAACTGTGTTATAACTTTTAATGTAATGACACACAACCTAGTTAATGTTATCATTGTTGATGTAATGAAAACATTATAAATTTAATGAGTAATGAGTGGGTACCTTAGTTTTCATTTTGTCCATCTGTTTGCACTTTAACAAAATTTTTTTCATTAAAGATTTCTCGGTTTTTTGATGTTTGGTTAAAAGCCTGGAATGATGGGTTTGCAAGTCTATCAATATTAATGCCACAAAAAATTATTAAGAATTTATGGGAATAAGATGTTGGTATGCAACTTCAACTATATATTACTTTTATGCAAAAAATAAACATATTTTACTTCTAACTTATAATATGTAACCTTTATTTTAAATTCTTGCCCTGCATCCTCCGTAGCCTCGATCAAATGTTGCATGGATCCAGCAGCATTTACATAGGACAGATAATATAGCAGGGATATCTGTGATAACTCTACACCAAACATACATCTCATCGCACACACAATGGTATCCTTAGCAGCTTAAATGATACAATTATATCTGTATTGGTTCTATTGATATAGAATTACACAAAATGTATTACCTACAGAAAAAGATTATATATTATACTGAGGATATTATGGGAAAATATCAATCATAATATGGGTTCAATCAAACAAATTGTACAATGGCAACTACGGTGTAAATACTCAATAACATACATGACATTATGTTGAATGTTGCAGCAGTGTTTATGTTGCAATATACGATGTTATAACATGTTTTGTGCACAAAACATCAGTAAAACCTATGGTATGGTGGCTCTTAAATTGTTCTCAATCCTTGGTCCTTGGTCATTGCTCTGGGTAAAATATTAACAAAAATAATGGTCAACCATATGTATTTCCAACAAACAATCAGCCTCAATGAATTTTTTATCACATGGGACCAATAGGTTAAGTCTGATATTTACAAAAATAAAGTCAGCATCGAAAATAAAACATATGATATTCTATTAATTGGTAATCTTAACCTAAAATTCAATTGGGTCCAATGTTCCCTGTTGGCAGACACCATGGATGAAGACATGCTGGACACCTTTTAAAAGGGGACCATCCAATAATTATCGATACTGTGGCTAATAGAAAAATGTAAGGATATGGAGTGAATGTACATGTGACAAAAACGCACACGATACATAGAAAACTCCAGTTTATCAAGGACAGGGCTTTTATTCCTGTCTACTTCTTGATGTCGCCTGAGGGTCTTCAACCAGAGGTGAATTATATTCACCCCCCTCAAGTGAGATCAAGAAGGCCACTAGCATGCACTTAAGCGGTATTCTTGACAAAATTATATCAAGGTCACTCCCTTGCCCCCCATCTGCCATGGAGTGCCAACTTGTTTTTCAACTGGACAAAGTGGTTTCAAAGGAGAAGATCTTTGAATGTGATTCTGTAGGGTCAAATGTTAAACTATGTGCCCTACTGGCAGCTATATTGGATAAAGTAAGTATTTGCCAGACATAATCATACCTGTTAAGTCTCATGCTTTGGGCGTTAGATGATTCATGCTTTCCAGCCTAAATCAGCCTCTCAAGCTCAGCCCTTTCAATGTCACACTTTTAAATTTTTGAGAAAAAATATCTTTCAAATAGAAAAATTATCTTTACATAATCAGTAAAACCAGAAATTTGAGTTGCTAAAACCAGAAATTTGAGTTGCTATTTGGAGTTATTCTGTATAATCTTTCATACAACCAACTGATTCATTTTCAATAAATATCTACCAGTACTAAACATGCTAACGACCCTGATGTGAAAAAGTTTTCAATGAAGGTTACAGATATTAAAGCATATTTGAACTGTTTTCCATTCTTTTTATGACAAATATTTTGTATCACATTCCTTGTTATGACTACCTGAAATTCTTGTGGGGCAAACCCTATGACTGACTCTGGTAACCCAAACCCTCCTTGACACTCCTGTAATTTCCAGACTTAATCACCAAAGATGCAGACCTACTATTCATCTTTTTTGAAGTGAACAAACTGCCTAAGTAAGGTTCAAATTGGAACTAGTTTCATAGTAATTTTCAATGTGTTTCCCATACAGTATTATTATTTTTTTTATTTGGGGAGTATAGAGGGTCTGCAACTTTCATAAAATCAACAAATCTGGTTCCTTATCTTCTTACAAATAACACATTAAATTGTTTGATTGCATTAGATTCGCCAAAAAATACATTATTTGATATCTGGACACATCAATCTTGGTTTGATGGTAAAAAATATCAACATGTAGCGGAGCCTGAAAAGGGCTTTTTTTACCATTGAATGTATGACTGACACCCCCAGACATTCAAATAATATACTTTTATCTACTTAATTATGGATATTAATCTTTCTGTTTATAAATTCTAACAAAATACCTTGTGTCCACAACGTTTGATTGACAAACTCTTCACACGTCATAGAATCCCATTTTTGTGCTTGTTGACATAGTTTGTATGGTTCCTGAATATCTACTGACTTCGCCATTTTATCAACCTGTAATGAATAAGTAACTTTAATACCCTGTCATGACTATATACATCTTGACATTTCACAAGAGAAACAAGGTGGGTTTGAGAAACACTATAACCCAGAAGCAATAATGTCTACAATTGTAATTAACGAGCTAAAAGCAAAATCTAGACCTTCTGACCTCTGTGACCTTGACCTTTGACCTGTTCTTAGTGAAATTTGCACAATGCTGTTCAGCTTCACATGACAAATAACAGGCCAAATATGAAGGTCCTATCACATCTGGTTGAAAAGATATAGGCAAGATATAGGCAATGTTTAAGTTTTTGTTAAAGTTTTCAAACTTGCACTCAGTGACTTTGACCTGACCCAAATTGTTTTTGGATTTTTGGATTTGTACTAGGCTCCATTAGATCTATGTACATATAGATTATCAAGCCCCTAGCAATTGAAGTTAACGATCTATAGCAAATTCTAGATTTTGATTTCATTGAAATTCTGCTTAATGGTGTTCAGCTTTACATAATCAATATATATACCAAATATGAAAGGCCCTATTACATCTGGTTCAAAAGTTACGAGCCAGGCTAAAGTTATAGACAGACAGACAAATATACAGACAGACAGGGCAAAAACAATATGACCCTTATGTAAAGATTTGGGGCATAAATATAAATGAACATAACACACAAATTGTTGAGTTTTGCTCCCTCTACCTGACAATTTTGTAAAAGCACGCTGAGATTTTGAATTAACCCTATCTACTTCACATTTAAACAAAAAGCATATGGTGTCTTCAAGTATGAGATTCGTTTGTATGAGTCTTAGAAAAGAGAGGCAGTGTGAACTTCAGTGTCATCATTTCTGTTTATTGCGTGCTGAATATAAATAACTCTCATATTTGAACATTACATTCATGTGATACTGCAATCTGTGTGTTGTCTTAAATTGTCAATCCATTCAGAATAAATAACTCATATGGCTTAAAATTATTTATCTATAAAATGAAACTGCATTTTCCCTTATAGAATCTTGCTGTGTTTCTGTCAGTAGGAAATCAACTATGTGTGAACATCTGTAAAAGTGATACCAACACAAGAGAAATAGACCGTTATAAATATGCTACTACCATGCAGGCAATGTAAATAATTTATTCAATACTTCTGTATCAAATTGGACAACTTTTAAGTTTTTATTGGTTATCATAGTTATCTTTGATATACAGACGGCTGTTATTTCTGCATTATTGGCATCACTTATAAGCTTTATACTGTATATGTAACAGTTTATTTATTACATCACAGACATTCATTCCAGATTACCTATAGGGATGAATATCGTCAATCAAAACTGTATCATGAGATTTAAATACAAGGAAAGCATATTGTGATATGTATCGATACATATATTGTCTTCTGAATTCTCAATTTGATGACATTTTCAAATCCTTTTTATGTGATAAAATAGTAAAATATTTTTAAGTGGGCCAAGAGTGTTCATTTTCACATAGCTAAATACATTTGTCTGTGTCTTTTAATCTGACTTTTCGATACCAAAATCAGAAAATTTCACGCATTTAGGTCGTACTGATTCTCAAATTTTAGTAGAAATCAGAAAACGATATATATCGATATGCTGGATTCTGTATTAGTGTACCTAGTTTTTTTAAAAATACTGCAATATATCGATATACCACTGTATCGTTACACCACTTATTACCCAACTACCCTAGGGTATTTAATCCACAACAAAAGTGTCATAAGGAATTTTATCCGATGGAATAAAGTGCACTAGACAGTAGTGTATTTATTCCTTGTGATCAGAACAGAATTCGAAAGATATAAACCAGGAATGTTTTTACGCTTAACTAGATGTATATTAACTTCGTCTTTGTACGTACCGGTACTCCTTTATCATTTTTATCATGTTTATATGCACTTTATACTAGTCATTTGCAGTATATATGAGATAAAGGCCATTTTGTCATTGAGATGGACTTAACCAGGGCCATTAGATCAAGTAATCCTGTTAGGGTGAGCTCTACATGTTACCCCGTGATAAAATCTGTATCAAAAACAAAATATCTTTTGATTTACTGGTGAAAGATCTTTCTAAATTTTAGGCATTTTCAAGAAAACAGATTAAAAACTTTTATTTCGAGTTTTTTTGGAACACTGCACATATATTGTATACAATTACTGACTATGCTCCATATCAGCCACCATCTTGTATTAAACCTGAATATACCAGACAAAATTTTGACAACTTCAAACTTTCTAAGGGACACTGTATTAAATTTTAATACAAATTGGGCAAATACTTTTAATCTTACTTACCTTTTTCATAAATGAGTTTAAATCTAGAAGCGCAAAGATGGACAAAGAAGGAATTGTTGATGTATAACTTGAAATTTTGTGTCCGCCAAGTTGCATAAACTTCCGTCCACTTATATATTGTTTGTATGTATCCAAGCCTAATTCTGTAAGGAGTTCCATTACATCTATCTGGGTACTGAAAACAAAAATTTACATCTTAGAAAAAAATATAACAATATAAATGGGTGTTCCTTAGAAAATGTGATTTGCCTGCTCTATATACATATGATAGTTGTTGTTTGTATGTGTCCAAGTGGAATTCTGTAAGGAGTTCCATGACATCTATCTGGGTACTGAAAACAAAAATTAACATGACTGATTATGATTAAAGAAATAAACTTATAATCATAGTGAATCCAACACAATGTCATGTGTTATGTTAAACATCCATGAATTTTTACGGTAGATAGACAGTAATATTCAATATCCATGAGATTTTGATGCAAGTTGGCACAATTGAAGAACCAATCCTACTTACCTGAAATCTGTATTAATCAAAGCTCCGATGGAGCTGAATCTCGAAGCCCTAAAAATCTACACGTGGCAAATTTTCGTAGTCATCCAAAGAACTGCTGCATACGTCTGCATATATATATATTAAGTTATTCCGTATTACGTGAAAATAATTGGATTGTGTGATTTCGCATGTCGATTTCATTGCTATACTGAAATATATGCAATATATATATATGTTGTTTTGTTTTCTTTTATAATATTTGTATACAAATCAATGTCAATTATTGTTTATATTGTATGCTCTATATAAGGGCCCTTTAATTGGAATAAAATATTCTTCTTCTTCTTCTATGCAATACACTGTCACAGGTAAACAAATGTTATTTTCATCTTTGACAAAATACTGCACGACAGGTTCGTTGATCCGAGACACAATAGTAAAAAAACAAGTGATAAAACATGCGTATTGTTTTCAATTTAATATAACAACACCGTATTCAACTCAAGAAAATGAAGAAATATAACTTAAAAATACAATGTATACGATTTTGAAAGAAACTTACAAACTATATTTTATCGGAAGCACGAAGATCATCTTTTAGAGCTGTTAATAGGCTTGAAGCCTCACATGATTTTTTCTTGTCATTATAACATCTCTCCAGCCATGTCATGGCTTTGAGATAAAAAGTATGGGTCACCATGCTCGCTTTTTCTACAATTGCGGTAAAAATTTGCTCATTTTTATCAAATTTTCACCTAAATTTACATAGAATGCACGGGGATAATGTGGAAATGAAATGTGGAAATGAACCTTTTATCCATGAGAATTTAATGCATTTCTGTGGAAAGGAAGCTTGTGATGTAATTTATTGGTATCAATGAAGAAATGTATATGTCATCATGCTTTTAACGGAGGTATTTTACAAAGTTCATGGATTAAACATTACTTACTGGAAAAGGGAGTTCATTCATTGCAAAGTAAATGAAATGTGACTTTTCACATATGACATTCAATTATGACGTTACAAAGGAAAAGCCTTCAAATTACTGTTCCGACACAAAAATAAAACCTTCCCCGTATCGGACTCTTTATTTTTCTAGGTCGTTATGTAACAGTACCACCGAAAATGAAAGGGCACATTCTGCTAACTTGTACCCCAAGGCCAAGGTAGAAATGGTAAACTCAAACCCCTGGAGCAGAGGTCGGTGCTAGGAAATGACAATACAACACCCCAGCTTTCACCTATGAGATATTTTCAAAAAGACATGGAAGAAACCCTGAATTTTAATTCAAATGAGTAAAACAATTGTGTATTGCCTTAAAATGCTTTTTTCCATCATGTAATTCATTTGAGACAAATTTGTATATAATTCCCAAAACCATGGCTTTACGTGTATAAGTTTCCCAATTGCATGGGCCCTGGGCCCCTTCCCCAAAACAGTAGGAAAATCATTGTGTGTGATTTATATCTACATTATGTACTTAAGTATTCCTGTAACAGCAAATCTAGCTGAAAGGTTACCGAAAAGTTGAAATTCAGTTTGGTCAAAAGTTGCAAATTTGGTCATGATGACAAAAAAGTAGTATTTCTGGATCCCTGGTTACAAGGCATATGGGAAGAGTTTTGGATTATGAAGACCCTCAAGACACCAATAAGTCCATTGTGAGCAATAAAATCTGAAAAAAAAAGAAAAATAAAGAGAAACAAAATGCATGGTGCAAATCTACAATATGACCTAAAGCAACAGAAAAGTATCAAGGGGGTTACAGGGCTTCCACTTTAACTTTTATACTAACTTGCCAATTTGGACAAGACCATTTCAAATTTTACTTGTCCAAAACTAAAAAATACTTGTCCACATTAGATGATAATCTAATGACTGATGGCTAAAATATATCAAAATACATGTACAATGTGAACCATGTTAAACCAGATCCTGAAAAAAAAAACAATATCTCAGAAAAATCAGAATCGTCATAGAGTTTTTTCGTGAACTCCACTGAAGAATTTTCGTACTATTTTTGGTGTGTCATAATAGGACCATATAATAGGACTAAGAAAAACTGATATCAGTATTTCAAACTTTCAGCATTTCATTAAATATTTATGACAGATGTAAGGTGTCAAATTAATAATTAGTAATTGACGAAAAGAATTTCAATAATATGTAAAAGACTGAACAAAGCTAAATACTTTGCTTGATCTTTTGATTACCATTTTCTAACAGGAAACACAATGCAATACACATACATGAGATTGATTAAACACTTTAAAATTATAACTAAGCAGGAAATATACTTAATACAGTGGCAGAATCACATATTTGTATTGTCTTTAGTTTTACATGCCTAATGAAAATTTACATGACTGACCAACTGCAGTCAATCTATTAATATAATGTGTTATAATTGTTATTGGTAGAATTTTGTATTTTTTTAGAATAAGACAGTGGTCTGTTTTATCAACACTAGATTCACAAAGCACATTGACTGATGTGACAGTGTAAAGATGATATTAGCTACAATTTTTACTTACCTGATTAGACAAGTTAGATACAAGATTTACTAGTCTGAATGTAGAATTTACTTGCCATGGGCAGTAGGTCAAATGATAATGTCTAACACTGAGTCACATTTAATAGAGGCATATCCTTTTAAGACTTTTTATGGTACCACTCATCATAAAGCTTTGGACAAAATATCAAATCATTACTACATATGCAAGCTTATAAATTCTTGACGAGAAATGCAAATTTATTACTATAATGGAAATAACAAGGGATCTGTGAGCAAATGCTCACTAGTAATACCCCCGCTCTCATCTTCCAGTTTCTAATAACCTGACAAAGTTGGTAAACAAAATGTAGTACCCCACAAGCCTTAAAATGTGTCTCACAATATGGCATGCCTACACAAAGCTTCTGACAAAATTTCAAGTTTGTATCATTTACCAGTGCAGAGAAAAGCTGTATGAAAGTTGTGAGGGATGGACGGGATGATGAAAATTATGAAAGTTGTGAGGGACAGACGGGATGATGAAAATTAAACTAAGTCAGAAAACAGGAAGTAGCATTCTGACAGGTCTGAAAATGCATCCCACAATATGGCATAACTATACAAAGCTTCTGACAAAATTTCAAGTTTGTATCATTTACCATTGCAGAGAAAAGCTTTACGAAAGTTGTGACGGACACACAGAATAATGAAAAATTGACTAAGTTTATTAACAGGAAGTAGCATCCTGACAGGTCTGAACATGCATCCCACAATATGGCATGACTATACAAAGCTTCTGACAAAATTTCAAGTTTGTATCATTTACCATTGCAGATAAAAGCTTTATGAAAGTTGTGACGGACACACAGAATAATGAAAAATTGACTAAGTCGGTAAACAGGAAGTAGCATTCTGACAGGTCTGAAAATGTATCCAAAAATATGGCATGACTACACAAAGCTTCTGACAAAATTTCAAGTTTGTATCATTTACCATTGCAGAGAAAAGCTTTACGAAAGTTGTGACGGACACACAGAATAATGAAAAACTGACTAAGTCGGTTAACAGGAAGTAGCGTCCTGACAGGTCTGAAAATGCATCTCACAATATGGCATGACTACACAAAGCTTCTGACAAAATTTCAAGTTTGTATCATTTACCATTGCAGAGAAAAGCTTTATGAAAGTTGTGAGGGACACACAGAATAATGAAAAGTTGCCTAGTCGGTAAACAGGAAGTAGCATCCCGACAGGTCTGAAAATGCATCCCACAATATGGCATGACTACACAAAGCTTCTGACAAAATTTCAAGTTTGTATCATTTACCATTGCAGAGAAAAGCTTTATGAAAGTTGTGAGGGACACACAGAATAATGTAAAATTGACTAAGTCCGTAAACAGGAAGTAGCATCCCGACAGGTCTGAACATGCATCCCACAATATGGCATGACTACACAAAGTTTCTGACAAAATTTCAAGTTTGTATCATTTACCATTGCAGAGAAAAACTTTTCGAAAGTTGTGACGGACGGAATTACGGAATGACGGACACAGGTAAAACAGTATAACTCCTCCTCCTCCAGGGCGAGGGTATAATCATAGTTAACTGCAAGCAGGAAGTAGATGAGTGATAGACTTGAAAAGGAATGACACAGTACAGCTCATCAGCATATTAATGCTTCAGACCAAATATCAAATCATTACTACAAACACAAGCTGAGAAATCTCTGACGAAAAATTCAATATGTAGCTATAATGGAAATAATCAAAGTTATTTGCAAAAAGAAAGTAGATCAGTGACAAATTCCAAAAGGAGGAGACACGGTACTGTCGGTACAACTCATCATTTTTTTTTTTTTTTTTTTTTTNTTCAACTCACCTGCAGTTGGGGAAAAAAGATTAAAAAAATGGGAATGTGTCAAACAAATACTTGTTTAAGGGGAGATAACAAAATATAATGTGTATGTCCATATAATTAAGAGCTTGGTGTGCATTCAGGTAGGGGTGAGGACATTGTTGAATGTACCAAGCCATTATTGTATAATTTTAATATTATATATTAACACATGTATAATTATAATTCTTGTTCCTATTATTTTTTATTCGTCTCCCCTTATATCACAGTTTGCTCGGTCATACATTATTGCTATTTGTTGATTTATTCTCTTCACAAAATGTCAAAATGGCTGGAGGTCAATAAAACAGAAATCAAAATGCTTGTAAATATCTATAAAAAAAACATATTTGTGAATTAATAGCATGTATTTGATATTTCATTTTATTTTATGATTTGTCTTGTACTAACTGCTAAATGTCTCTTTTTTACATCCTTGAATATCTAAATTAAGTACTCTAACTCTATTAT
>MJUU01034170.1:8770-26388 GCA_002080025.1 Modiolus philippinarum
CCAGATTGGAAATTTTCTAAGGAGTTTACTGAAAGAAACCCCATCAAAATCCGATAAATAATGAAGATTCTACAGTCAAATATGTGAAAACAATCAATTTAACCCCTTTTGGGCCCCTTTTTCTAAAACGGACGGGGCCAGGAACATAAAATTAAAGCCCGGGCTAAAGCATGTGCCAAGAAACATCATACTAAAATCTGAAAATGATCTGTTCACTGGAACCAAAGTTATGCTGTCCAGACACAAAAATACCCAATTTTACCCCTTTTTGGCCCCTTTTTCTTAAACGGGTGGGGCCATAAACCCGAAATTAAAACCCGGGATAGCCATTATACCAAGAAACCACATACTGAAATTTGAAGATGATCCGTCCACTAAAAACAAAGTTATGCTGGCCACAGACGCCGACGCCTGCACCATAATATAATACGAACGCAAAATTTTTGCAGTCGTATAAAAACCACTTAATTGACTCACCATTTATAATGCTATGCAAGTAAATAACAGTGTGGTTATTTAGTGGTTTTTGGCAAACAGGGGCTCTCAAAAGCTGGCTTTGCTCATGAGTATGATACATGTCCATTAATTGAAGTTTATTTTACAGGGTCCATTTTTTAATTCTGTTAATTAATCTATGTTACCCCTCAGCAACCATCCTGGATAAGATGGGACCTGTCCAATGACATTTTGAAAATATTGGGACAAGGAGATTCACTTCAGTATTTGCATGCAATAATGTACAACAAACTTTTTGAAGATGAAAGTCAGGCATTACAAAATATTGTTAGTTGTCCTAATTGTCAACAGACGCTAATTGTTGTCAAATCAATTTCACCCTGATTACCCCTTAATTAATCTTCGTAATCAACTTAGCAGTTAAACTGCCACAACGTTACCTGTGTTGATGTAAAATCAATAAAGCATGTCCTGCATTTAACAGTCTCTTGTAACTCTTTTATAAAACTTGTAATGTACTTCTTTTTTCATTGAAATATTGGCTAGATTTAAATGAAATACTAAAATATTATCTGTTTTTTTATATCAAGACTAACCTTGTGATGGGTAAACAGGTTTTTTTTAATGGAGGAGAAAAGGCAGGGTGTATGTCTGTAAAATAAGTTTTTCCACCTCCAGTGTAATCTGTAAGGAGAAATTGCCTAAAAATATCAACTGACAAGGTGACATTGGAAAAGGGTATCATTTAGTCCTTTTAAAAACGAAGACCTCTAATTGTATGTAAATGATATAGGTCTATCATGATTGATAAGGTTTGATTTTTGTATTTTCTTCATACAGCCTCTTGTTATTCAATTGTCAGCTGTGAGACCATTGAAATATGAAGACAGCTTAAAGATCATTTCAATGCAAACAAGGTGTAAATAAATATTAGAGTCTGGTAACTGTAATGATTTATATACAGCATTTTCCATTTTTTAACAGGAAAAGGTGGGTTTTTCAAATTGCCCCCAATAACCAGGTTTATTTTTTCTGGTACCATGCAAAAATAGTATAAGGCATATTGAAATATTTATGTTCAAGGTAAATTGACTAAAACATTTTATTTTGAATGTAAGGTACATGGACAGTAATAGCATAAAATATTTTGAATTTCAGCTGTAGTAGATCAGTGATGGTACAAAAGTGTCGAAATGGATAAAATATGTTTGGTGTTGATATTTGCACATTTTACACTTCGTACATTAATTTACCACAGACTGAACCAACACCTACTAATGTCTCTTCTCGGTACATTAATGTTTAAAATTACTTATTTTTATTCCTATATTCCTATATTTTTATACATATCCAGACTTAAATGAAGCAGTGACTATCTCAAAGCAGTGATTTGTCTACATCATCATGATTTGTCCACAAAATAGTCAATGTCGTATCCTCTGTTTTGTGTCGTGTGTAGACCTTTGGGTAACACTGCTGTCAACCTACACTTATGAACCTTTTCAGGTATGATTTTCTCTTTTAACAACGCCCGAAGCTTTCCTTTTCTCTCTATTACGTGCAAGTTCATTGACATAAGTTTTCAATCCGCCATTTTTGTCAATGAAAACAAAACATCGAGGCGCATGTAAATTATGAAATTTGATGGTATGGAAATGAAAAAATCCGGACTCCCCAAAAATGCCAACCAGTTGGTCAGAACGAAAGCCGGTCGGCCTCAAAATTAAGGTGGTCGGTAAATCCGGCTTAAATGGTGAATGGAAAACACTGTATAAAGGGAAAAAAAATTATCACAATTATATTCATCAATATATTGGTTGATTTTAAAACTGGACATAATTTGGAAAACGAGACTGAAATGATCTCAGACAAAATAAAATCATACTGGAAGTGTAAAAAAAAAAGAAAACAGAATAGGGATTTAGACCAGAAAATTTACCAGTCCGTCTGTCCGACAACTTTGAATTTTTTACCACACCTAGGCCTGTGATGAATTTACCAGACTTGTCCGTCAGTCTGATAATATTTAGGCATCACTGGATATATGTTGACAGAATAGAATTTTTATGCCTTTTTCTCATTAAAAGCTGACCAAAAAAAAGTCAGTCCAGACCCAACATACAAATAACAGAATTAACAAGAGCTGTCGCCGAATGGCAGCCAATTATACCCCCCCGCTAACTGAACCCTGAAGCAATACGCAGGGGTGTAAAAATTTCTTCCTGAAGGTCAAGCCCAGGCTTTTAAAGGATTGTCAAGCACAAGTCCTGCTTTATAAATGCAAAGCCCTCGAACAGCGACATTATCAGATTTTGTAGCGATCTAATTTATTAGACAAGTTAAAACATCATGAATCATAACATAAAATTAAATGCGAAAATGATTCTGATACTTATTAGAATATTTGATCTATTTCTATACCGATAAGAAAAATAGGTTGTTGAAAACACCACCAGGAACTTATTTGAAGATGTTTGAGGCTAAACTTGACACTCAATTTAAATGAAACTCTCAAACAATTTACTAAATATTATTTTTTACTTAAATAGTGAAAGGCCTCACGCAATTTTTCTGAAGGAAAAAAGCGAGTCCGAGGCGTCCTACTGCACTGCCCCGGGCATCAGACTAACAGATTTTTTCACCCCTGAATATGGCAAGTGTAAATTTAAGTGTGTGGACTCAATACATTTGTCAACACAATACAAACGTGGACACAATACAAGTATGGACAAATTGATATACCTCCCCTCTTGTTTCCACAAATTATTCAAACAAGAATTATCTCCTCTTCAAAATTTCAGACAGCAACCATATTACTTCATGCAAATCTTCAGGTGGTATACTACAACTGTGTAACATTTCATCAAAATCCAAATGCCCGTTTAAGAGAACATGCACTGACAAAGTTTTTCCCCCTTTTTACCAGAAAATATTCAAAGATGAATTATCTCCCCTTCAAAATTTTGAAGAGAAATAATATACTTTATGCATATCTTCAGGTGATGTACTACAAGTGTGCAACATTTCATCAAAATCCAAGCATCCATTTAGGTGAACATGCACTGACAAGGTTCGTCCCACCCTTTTGCAAGAAAATATTCAAAGACAAATTATTTCTCCTTCAAAATTTCATAAAGTAACCATTTTACTTCATGCACATCTTCAGGTTGTGTACTACAACTATGTAACATTTCATCAAAATCCAAGCAACCTTCTAGGAGAACATGTGCTGACAAGGTTCGTCCTCCCCCCTTTTCATGAAAATATTCAAAGACAAATTATCTCCCCTTCAAAAATTTCTGGCAGCAACCATATTACTTCATGCACATCTTCAGGTGATGTTCTACAACTGTGTAACATTTCATCAAAATCCAAGCAGCTGTTTAAGAGAACATGCGCTGACAAGGTACATGGACGGACAGGGTGATTCCTATATACCCCCAAACTTTGTTTGCGGGGGTATAATAAACAAAAGATTACCAGAAACACCTACAATGGCAGGTCTGAACTTATTACCACCATCATAAGGAACCTTCTGCACATGTGTTTACCCTGATAGCTGTATAGTTTCTTCTTACAAGGCAGACAAA
Organism: Modiolus philippinarum; assembly: GCA_002080025.1. NCBI lineage: Eukaryota > Metazoa > Mollusca > Bivalvia > Mytilida > Modiolidae > Modiolus > Modiolus philippinarum. The sequence goes on from MJUU01034170.1 coordinate 12,817, forward strand.
AAAGACCAATTCTTCTGTGAATGGTTGTTCAATTCTTCTGTGAATGGTTGTTCACAGTGGGAGATGACACATGGAAGACTGATGCAGGCAGCCTGATCTTCAACAGGAAAATGACCAACCAGAGACATTGGTTTATGTTGCAAAAATTGTAACCAGAACTAAATATCATAGAATACACAATTAAAGTACTCTTACATGTCTTAAATGGCCCAACTCTGCTCTCAAGCGATTCTGTATTTTATGGAAGAAATAGGTCCTTGTATCATGTGTATTTGATCAAAAGTATACCAATCAGGTAACATCGAGACAATGGACATGATGGAATGAAACATTCGACTTAAACCAGAGAACCGTAAGGGTTCTGCAATATAATGTAACCTCAGACTTGGTCGTTTTGGCCATGGTCCTGATGGGCAATGAAGACATCTTACTTCTGTGCCTTAATTATTTAATTAAACAATTTCCTGATACATTTTTTATGACATAATGTTGTTAAAAATTAAAATGCATATAGACGACATTTTTGATCAAAACTAAAATACATGTAGCAACAATGTGGTTCAATTATGTTTAAATTACATTTTGTTTAATTGATTCAACAAGAATTTTTTCCCCTCAAACATGTTTAAATTGAGCACTTTGTGTCATTAAGTACACAACTTTAGTATATCTAACCCCCAAACTAAGACAAACTTCTGCATCTTCAATAACATCCTAAATAGTACTCCTATTATTTACAATACATACATGCACAATGTACATGTACCATATAGTTTCTTTTCTCATAAAGTGTGGAGTAAATGTTGCTTTTGAATAGATACCAAGTCATTTTGGAATATGAGAGAGACTAACACTGAAATCAAATCATTAATATTATCTGGCTAGTAATATTCTTTTATTATCTATTAAGGTTTCATACAGAAATTCAAAATTTTCAGCCCATATCCTTGTCTATCCGATTTTCGACCTACTAAGCGTCGATTGTGAAGTCATAATTTTAGTTGAAATAGCATGTATAGGTCGAATACTTCTGTGGGTCGAAAATAGGATGTTCAACGATACAATGTTCTTAGGGCAGAAACGTCCAAGTCTAAAGAGGGTCTCATTGGGGTCTAAGCGTGACACGGGATCGACCGTTTTTCTGTAAGCGTGACTCGTGAAAGTCAAATTATTGTGCGTGAAAACGGGAAACGAAGTAGAGCGGGAAACGTGAAATAAGATAAAAATGGTTCGGGAATTCGGGAAAATGATAATTTTACTAAGCGGGAATTTAGTTTTTCGTTATCAAAAACTTCAATGTATGTACGATTTACAATGAGTGACATTCTGCAAGATATTTTTTGATCTTCGACTGGATCCTATTGTTTTGCATCGGAAAATATATATAAACCGACGGAATATTGGATGGCCAGTACTCAAATCCATGAAGATATGAGAAGTATTTTTGGAACATGCTCGTACTACCGCATGTATGTGAAGGGCTTTTCAGAAATAGCCAGACTCCTTCATAAGTTGACTGAACAGGGTGAAAATATTCAATGTCACGAGAATGTCAGGTGGCAAACTTAAAAAGTGTCTTGTGTAGGCACCCATGAATACCAGTAAAACGTAAATATCAGACACCAAAGCCAGCTTCTTTGGAATAGGAGCTGAATTATTTGAAATACAAGATGACAAAGAGACCATGACAGCTAATTTTAGTACAAGCTTGCCGGAATACACAAGAACGCAGTGAAACCGAGAGTATCATCAGAACACCGGATGATACTCTCGGTTTTCAGTGAGGGTTCACACTGTCAGTGCTTTTGTTTTCTGTGTTGTCTTGTATATCATCCTGTTATTTTTTTTGTTTTTTCTTCGTCGATTGTTTGTGTCACAGATTCGTCCTTGTAATTGTCTAAATACAAAAAGAGATGTAAACATGCTTTTCAAAGTTTCACCTTCAGTTGACCAGTGTTGTTTTAGGGTTAGAGAAGTAACATGCACCCTGGATTTGAATGGGTTTTGTCTACGGGTTAGAAAATGACAATAACCAATCAGCCACCCTACAGATATTTCAGCATCATATTTTAACTGGCTGTGTGACAGGTGCCATGCGTGGAGCAGATCATGCTTACCCTTCCGGAGCACCTGATGATACCTCAGTTTTTATAGGGGTTCACACTGCTAGTGCTTTAGTTATATGGCGTTCTTGTTCATTTTTGTTTATTTGTTTTGTCTTTGTCATACTGTCTCAATTCGTGTTGACTGTGAATTGTCGTGATTTTGGATTTATGATTTCAGAATTCCCACTTTTCTCGTTCTTACTCCGGTATTCGTTTGCCAATGTATTATGATGTAACTCTTCAGGAATTTCTTGCAATAGCGTCTGCTATAAAGCATTTGTAGATGAAGTGCCGTTCCTTGTTAGGATAGATCATGGTTGACCTTGACTGGCTTTAAAATTTCAAGAACCTTGGACACCTTATTGTGTCTTCAAGGTTTAATATCAGTATGCAAGGTGTAAACACTTGATTCACTCAGAATAAAAAGAAGTCTAAAATTGTAAAAATTCAGGCACTGAAACTTTGTATGCTGAATAGGTTTGATGGCTTCAGAATCGGCTTTCGAATTATGTTCATCGTGTCTCCAAAATGATCGACAGCTAGGTATTAAGTTTAACATATAATTTCAAATGCAAATACATTCAAAAGCCATCTCTTCTTAGCGTTAACTGCTTACTTGGTTTACACAATCAAAATAACATTTTATCCGTAAAAAACATACCACTGTTTACATGTTACTCTATTTTCTAAATAATGAATAAGCGTGATCTGGAAAAGCACAAAAATGATAAGCGGGATACGGGAATTTAACAAAACGTTAAGCGGGATCCGGGATCAGGACCCCCAATGAGACCCCCTCTGAAATTATACGTGACCAATATTTCATATAGGCTAACTGTTTGATGACCAAAACTTCCCGCAATCATGAAAACGATCTTTAATATGATTCCATGACAGAACTTTTTTATCTCCCAGAACAGCAGCAGTTGGCAGAACAGTCTATGAGTAATGATTATGAGGCTTAACAGTATGCATATTTTTACCACTCATGACAAGATATCGGACTTAAGAGGTGCATTTTTTCGAATTGTGTATTGTTGTTCTTGATGACATGCGTTGGAATTTGCGCTTTCTAACACAAGAAACATGCAATTTTCTGGTCAGACTAGCTGGTATACATGGGGATATATCATTTTCGGGCCTTTGACAGTAGTTCATCGTACTCAAGTAGACTTAGTAGATACAAATCAAGCCGTTTCTAACTCTATTAAAACAAAGCTGTGTATTAATTAAATAGTTGGATACATGTCATTGCTGTTTAACAAGAGTTTGCTACCAAAACACCTTACTGTTAATTTCCGGAAACAGAAATTCTGTCATCCGCCATTTCCTGAAATCCCCGGATGTTGTTGAATTTATAAATAGAACAAAAATTGCTATTTTTCAAGAACAAGATTGACGTTCTGTAAACGTATGACTTGAACTCATGCATTTATATGTAATAACTTATTCACAATTATTCACTAAAGCTAAGAAAAAAGTGGGAAATAGGCCGAATTTTCGTTTCAGGTTTCTTTTCCAATACGATTGCGCAGAAATGATATTAACTTCCGGATATGAAAAAGATGCCGGGTTGAGTGATACTTTCCAAGTATGAAAACTTTTGAATGGGGTTTAAATATTAACGTTAGTTAAATGAATCAATGATACATGGAATAATTGATCCAATAACAAATGATTTGCCTAAATTTCTTCATCCTTGATAAATACACCATTGGCATTGATTTGATGTTGCTCAACTTCTTTCCCTCACCTTTCCTTTCAGTTGATTTTCAGCTAAATCTCATCAAACGAAACTGAAAGCTGAAAACTAGTAATTGCACATTTAGCACCATTTTAAAAGAGAAGATTCTTGATCTGTCTCAAATCCTACTGATTCATGATATAACAGACCTGTCAAGTTTTGAAAGTTGCTTTGTGTGACATTTGATTTGCCAAAATTGTCAAAGATCAAAGGAATTTGTTGTAAATTTGGATAAGCGTTGCTTAAGTGTAACACGGATCTCGTGAGACTTGACAGGTCTGATATAAGTGTACTGTGTCTCTACATAATCCCTTTTGCTCTTTTGGGATTCAGACCAGAGATATTTTTTTTTCATTCCCTGCCTCCGAATCCCTTATCAACCATGTAAAGTTCTATTCAGGAAAATTTTTTCAGGTACAGCCACCTCGTTCCATTTAAAATAGTGTTAGAAGTTGGAAACATACAAAATCGGCAATTGCAATTGTGGATTCAAAAGAGTACATACAGTGTATTTTCCTGAAGGAATCTGTGAAAATATTGAATTTGACTTGCCTGGTATTGAAGTTACAGCTCTTTCTTTCCAATTGTCGCTTTCAAAATGTTTTCGTTTATGCCATCTTATTTTCAGAAGGATAGATCACATGATCAACAGAATGTGCTTTACAGAGAAGAGAAAATTTTACCAAGAAGAAGACTATACATGCTATAGCACAGGCCATCTAAAAATATCGATAATGTGATCAAACCTTCTGAAAAGCAAGATGGCGTAAACCAAATCATCTCGAAGCCATAATTAGAAAAAAGGAGCTGTAATTTCCATACCAGGCAAGTCCTATTAAATATTTTTATAGATTCTTGAAGAAAAATATATCTTCTTTTGATTCCACAATCGCTGATATTGTAGTTTGAAGTAAAATTAGGTAGATTTCATATCCAGAATTCAAAGTCCATGTTAGAGCGTCGTAAACAGTGAAGTTCCTGTGTAAAAAAATCATTAATATGAGTTCATTTCAACATAAATATAATTACAACATCAACACATCCATCCAGCTCAAAGTCTCCAGCATAACATTCAGGGTGCCTACTTGTCAGTCCTAACGTCTGACAAGTTCAAAATCTTTTTAATAACTCTGATGTCAATTTATGAATTCTTAAGTATATTATTTAGTGCAGGTGACACATGTGGTCCTTGAAATATCCATGCATTTGTCAAGTTCCTAACATAAATATTTATTTTTTAGGCTAAAAATGTCACAAATTGACGAAGGAGGCGAAGGAAGTAAAAAGCCATCGAAGAAAACACCAAATGACTTTATTTTTGGAAAGGTCATTGGTGAAGGATCATATTCTACGGTAAGTGTGAGCCCCATCAGAATCATTTAAGAATTGTGGAGTTTTTTTTTTACTTTTTGCTTTCAATAAATGGTGGCCCATTGCTGGCCAAAACTATTTCTGGCTAGCAAGCAAACCAGTTGTACATTATGAATATAAGAAAGGATCTTTTGTTGAGATAAAGACTGATACAAATAGAATCCATGCATGGTAATAAAGTCTTTCCAAATGATATTTGAAATAAGAATTTAACGAAATGATAACGTACATACAGAGTGTTTCAGTTACAAAACACTCAGGTCTGACATATTTCACACAATATACAACAGCAAATGTTGGTGTAAACACCAGCAAACTTCCCGTTGTTACTGTCCTTCAAGCATAAGCTTAGACCAATTTTATTGGCCATTTGGCTACCAATTCTACAGATTGACAACTAAATTGTTACCAATAAACTGTAGAATTGGTTTACCAAATTGAGAAGTTGATACTCACCTCAGGAAAAAATCTTTTGTCTGTTTGGTTAATGAGCATGTTGATCTATTTTCTTATTTATAATAGCCTTCATAGATGAAGTAAATTTCTGTTTTTAATTTTGCAAAGACTTTGCATTGTTTTTATGTAAATTGTTTATGAATTAAAATATAAGTAAATGATATTTACTTTTACAAATTTTGATATGCCCACAAATATTTAATCGTGCATATCATTTTGAGGGAGAAAATGTGAAACCCCTGTTTTATTGATGGGAGATAATTTTTCGTGTTCTATTACCTCTCTTGGTAAATTTATTATCTCCCATAATCAAATCACTGATTTTGTGTTTTATACCAAAATAATACTAAAAGTGATTTACATTATTTCCAAAAGTATGCGAATTACCCATAAATAAAAATGTTCAACTGATTATACATATGAAAACAAAAATTTTCACAGTTTAAAAATTTGTTTGAAATAATCAAAAACATGAATGCACCTCTGTAATAGTTATTAAAAATCCAGTTTATAAAAGATTGAACTGTAACAAAGTTCATCACCTAACACAACAGTTTCTGAGGTAAGTATCAATTGATTAATTTTTCTAACCAATGTTACAGTTTCTCAACAGCAATTTTGTTGTCAATCTGTAGAATTTGTAGCCAAATGGCCAATAGAATTGGTCTTTGGTTACTCTTGAAGGACTATAATTGCATAGAAACACAATAAGTCATGTATATTGGCAATTCATTAATGTCAATGTAAACACCAGCATTTCTCAGGCAATTTTCACCAGTGTTCTCCCCAGAAATTTTTGAAGGCGCAAAATTTAAGCACGCCGAAAGACTATTGACCATGCATATATGAACTGCCCTAACTATTTGATGCCATTTTAAATAAAGAATGTGTTTATGTACAAATATTTAACATAAATAATCACATTATTAAATTATAATAAATTTCTGATAATCCTGTCAACTAAGACTACAGATTGGGGCTGAAGTTTCCTAGACCTATATTAATTGAACTTCTTTAACCTTTTCATGTGTATTCCTCAATATAATTTTGGTCGTTGGAGTGTAGGAATTTTTTTTTTTGAGCACTCAGACTTTTGAAATTATATAGGATATGATTCATATGTATCATACTTATAGGTATTTAGGTGTGGTGGGGGGTCGTAGGCATGGCAGCACATATGGCACTAGATTCAAGCCATGCCCACGAGCCTTCACCAACACATATTCAATGTTTATTACGAAAAAATTTTTAAAAACAAGCGAAAGTGGGTTTGCAGAAAAATTAAATAGATGTGAAACATAATGCAAAGAAAAAGGGAAAGGTTTGGGTTTTAGAAAACTAAAATACAATAGATAAACTAAATTAACTAAATAAAATTAGAGTATTGCAAACTAAATATAATAAGGTTTACCTGTTTTATGTACCCACCTGGTTTGTTGAGACCTCAGGTCTCACCGAGGTGGGAGTCATCATTGTGCTCGTTTTTTTAAAATTATTTTATTTGTAAACATATTATTAAACAAAACAAAACGAAAACACACAAAACAATGTAGAAAAATAAATAACTTGAGACATAAAGAAAAAGTATATAGGAAAGTTCGAGCCATACAAAGAACGCCATGCAAACAATTAACTGTTTACATGGTGTCTTCGTGGAGGTCCGCAAAGGTAAAACATTTCAATCTATGTAATACACATAATGTCACAGAAAGAGTCAATTATGAACATGTAAACACATATTATAACATGTATAGAACGGACAGAAAGCACACACTAAACGTCGTCGGGTAGTAGTAACATCAGAGGCCTAGGGCATGTGCTACTGACTCCCCCACAAGGTACTATGTCACTAGTAAATTCAATAATAACTACATTTTTTGTTTGTATTCTTCAACAAAATATTTGTAACTATTAAAAACTTTTAAATTTACATCCTCCCCCCTATAGTTTCTCCATATCCATATTGATTTGGTATAACCATATACGTAGGGTTGTGTCTCTTCAACAGAAAATAATAGTATGCTACTATAATTTGAACCAAAATTGTCTAATCCTGTGTTATCCAAAATGTCTAACGCCAAAAAATCTCTAAAGTATGTGAATCTAGTGCATTCCAGAAATAGGTGCTTTAAATTTTCTAGTGCTGAATTACAGTAGTTACATGTAGTTTTTTCCAAACGTATATTCCTTTTAATTAATTTTTCTTTTGTAAGTAAGCAGTCATGCACTACACAGAAGATATAATCGTGTATAAAATTTTGTTTCAAACTTGTTAGATACTTCCATGTATTGCTGAAATCTAAAGTCGGATTTTTTAACTGGACAGTATGTTTATGATCTGCTATTTCTAAGATTTTGTAATATATATTTTTTCTGTTTGGCCAATGTCTATGCTACTTCGGTATTCTATATATATTTTCTTAAGTTTCTCATATAAATCTGGCAATCTATCAATGTTATGAACATAAGTATTTCTTGCAAAATCTGGAAAAAGATCTTTAACTGTAAGTCCTAGATAATAGATAAAAAAGCGAGTCCAAATAGATGTATTCCCCTTATTAATCAAAGATATCCTCCTCAAGAGCATGGCTTCTAATTTTGTATCTAAAAATATTAATTTTATTCCCCCTTTTTGATGTGGCTCAGCCATGCTCTTTCTACTTAATAAGTCCATATTACCCTCCCAAAAATATTGGTAGATTGTCTTCTTTATTTTTCCTAAATATTCTGTACTAGGCGGGATAACTCTTGCTACAAAGAGAAGTTTACTCAAAAGATATGTGTTAATAACAAGTACTTTATGTTTAAATGTAAGTTTTCTGTCTAACCATTTACACACTGTATTTTTTATACTTTGAAGTACAGGTTCCCAGTTTTTATGTAATTTGTCTTCCCCAAAAACAATACCTAGAGCCTTCACGTGTTTTTTGACTAAGTTTTCTATATTGTGTGGTACTATAACACCAGTTGAACCAAACTTGAGTATTTCTGTTTTATTTTTATTTATTTTAGCCTCAGAAATTTTTCCAAAATCTTCAAAAATTTTTATGAAAACATCAAAGTCTCTAATATCTGTAGTAAGTACAGTACAGTCATCTGCATGTTGAAAAAGTAAAACCGGTTCTTCTAAGTTTGAGATATTTATTCCATGTAAATAATTATGATTCCTTATAACGGAGGCAAGAGGTTCCACAGCTATCGCGTAAAGAGACATAGATAAAGGACAGCCTTGTCTTACAGATCTTTTTATAACAATTTTATCTGTAAAGCAACCATTCACTTGAACTTTACTAAAAATATTTTTATAAATTATACCTACCCATTCAATATAGAAATCTGGAAAATTCATTTTTTCCATAATTTTAAAAAGATAATTATGCTCTATTCTGTCAAAGGCTTTTTCCTGATCAAAAGTTATCAAAAATCCATCTCTATTATTTTTCTCCATATAGTCTATTGTATCATTAATAGAAAATAAGTTGTCGAAAATACACTTACCCGGCCCTGCCCCTGTCTGTGTACTATCTACTAAGCTGTTAATTACCTTTGCTAAATTTTTTGTAAGAAATTTTGTTATTATTTTATAATCAAAGCATAACAAACTTATTGGACGCCATTGTCTTAAATCTCTTCTATCACCTTTCTCCTTGTAATTGATTGAAATAATTCCCGTTTTCATACTTTCTGTTAACTCACCATTTAAAAATACATTGTTTAATACATCTGTTAGATCTTCTCCCAATTGTTCCCAAAATGTTAAATAAAACTCTTTACCCAACCCATCTATACCTGGTGTTTTATTATTAAGTGACTCTTTAATTATTTTATAGATTTCCTCTTTTTCCATAAAGATATGCATTTCATCCTTCTGTTCGTCTGTCAATCTTTTTATATCTACGTCAGTCAAATAAGTCTCAATGTCTATGTCACTAATATTCTGACTTGTATATAAATCAGTATAGAAATCCTTTACTACTGTTATTACCTTCTCCTTATCTTTTACTTCTTCCCCCTCTTTGTTTAATAATACATTAATTTCCTTTTTCTTACCTCTTTTTTCTTCTACAGCTTTAAAAAATTCAATATTATCCATGTCCTCATCGTAATAATCCAGTTTTGATCTTATACAGACCCCCTTTTTAGATATTTTTTCAATTTCTTCTATTTCCTTTTTTACCTGTTTGATTTTTTCTGTATCCAAATTTTCCTTTAATTCCTCAGTATTCAAAGTATCATATAAACTATCCAACTTACCTTCCCTTTCCTGTTTTAAAGTTTTCGAAAAATTCACAGTCATTTTTTGTATCTGTTTTTTGAATAATTCCCACCAGTTCAAAATATCATACCTACTCTTTTGCGTTTTCCAGTACAAGATATGATTTCTAATAAATTCCAGATACCTTTCATTTTCCAATAAACTATTGTTTAATTTCCAATATCCCCTTCCCCATACTTCTCTGTTAATATGAAAAACTGCTGATAATGCTTTATAGTCTGTAAACTTGTTAATTTCATACTTACAACTATATAATTTATTGTTGATATCTTTATCCATATATATTCTATCTATTCGGGACCCCCCTCTATAATTTATAAAAGACAACATTTTTTTGTCCGGATATACTTTCCTATATGAATCTTCTATGTTCAATATACATTTAATTTCTGATAGTTTGTTTCTTATATCAGTAAAATAACCATCTGTTTCTGATTTTGTATCTATCCTATTCTCTACCATATTAAAATCACCCAATAAGCAAAAATTATCTTTTGAGGTTTTATTTAATTTAATTATATATTCATAGAGGTTTTTAAAAAATATTTTTTGCTCTTCTCTATATGAACTTGTGACACCATAGACATTTATCATATGAAAATTTGTATTTTCACAATTGAGACTGACATGCACCATTCTACCCTTTAAGCTCACTGGTGTATTAAATACTTCAGTAACTTTTACATTTTATTTATTAATGTAATTACTCCAATATGTCTATTTAACAAGGAACTATATAAGTTAAAGTTTGTATATTTATCTGAAAAATCCTGAACAGAAAAATTATCACCAGTTTCCTGTAAACAAATAACCTCATACGATTCATATTTATTTATTATATCTTCAATCTTACTTTCAAACCCTTGTCTAATGTTTAAGGTCAAAACCCTCATAATCAAGATAAAAAGCAACAAAAACATTTTATAGTGCACGGGTTAGTTAGCAGGAGGGGCTTCATGCATTTTTTGTACTTTTTCTGGTTGTTTATGCTCTTTTGTACCAACACTTGATCTATTTTTTACGTTTTGAGATTTTCTTTTCAATTTCCTCTTTGTTTTTTTTTTTATGAAATCAGTTTTACTATGTTTCGGCTTCTTATTTTTGCTTTTTTCTTTTTTCTCTTCATGTTTTGTTTCATCTTCTGTATCATATCCAAAATCTGATTTAAAAAAATCATCATTTTGTGCCACTGAGGCACCATCGGTAAAGTTTTTATCATCCTTCCCTAAATGCTCTACATCTATTATCTCACCTTCTTCTAAATCATTAGTTCGTACTTTGTCAACACTTTCTTTACCTGAGTTTTCGTCTTCAGCATTTTCTTCTCTCTTTTCTTCGACTGGTTCCGCGGTGTTCTCAATAGCAGGTGTAGCTGCATTGCTACCACAGTCGTTTAAGCTGTGATCAGCAATACCACTGCTACCCTCTATGAGCGGTTGATTTTCGGCGTTATTAACGGTCTCGTTAACTATTGGTATGCTGTCAGTGACAACGCTATTTGTATCATCTATGTCTGACATAGCCGCTTCCATTGTACCTGTTATGGATGAACTAGCCTCAGCTTCGGTATTATCGGTTATCGTTTGATCTAGTGTATCTACCGAACTAGCGGAATTACCTTTACCGTAGTTCGGAGCTGAGTTTGGGAGTGTAGGAATGCACAGAATGTTTGTCAATCAATGTTCATTATGCCATGAGTTCCATAAAATATATTTTCATTTTTTGTGCAGTAGACACGGTATGTAAGAGAAAGATATTTTGTAAAATTTTATGCAAATAATGTTGTAAACACTACTTTAAATTTTTTTTATTTGAAAAATTATTTTTGTTATATAAAAGGACTGCTGAAAATAGCTTAAGATCTCAGTATTGCTGACAAAAAAATCAGTTTGCCGAAGACAAAAATTAAGAGGGAGACAACCAAAACGTATTTCATAATTAAAAAATAAAAATAAAAACTGCCATATAAGTATTTATTCAACACAAATGCACAAAAATTTGGTGGTCTGGCTGCAAAATAATTATTTTAAAGACATTTGATAGTTAATAATTATCCAGGTAAGGCTTGTCTCTTTTGAAGGTCAAATGTTTATTTATCGACCAATCAGAAAATCTATTTTAAGAAATACTGACTTCGATCGATATTTGTAGACAGTGGATACACAGGTCGTTTATCATACTTCATTAATTCAATTGACAAAGATGAGCTTGTTTTTGTTTGTCATTCTCACACTAAGTAAACCCACCAGGCGTTGTACATGTTTATCTAGCTGATAAAACAAACAAATCATTGTATCAGTTAATTATAATGACGCTGCGGCATCAGTTATCAAGGCGCTGCAGTTGATTAAAGCGTTGCGGGAATCAACTTTCACAATGGAAGACGCTGCGGTCCCGCAGCACCATATCAGTCTGGGGAGAACAATGATTTTCACTATTGTCAGACCAGGGTGTTGTGTAACTGAAACACTCTGTTTGTATGGAGTGATTGAACCTGAGACCATAACACATATGTTCACTCCAAATGCAATAAATTTTAATGAGCTGTGTGGCCATTTTGTAAATTAATTCCTCATCAGCTGCACTAGAACCCAAACATAGGAAATCCAAAATTTCAAAAAATGTTTAAAATGCATAAAACCAATTGCAAACGAAATCTAAATAATCAGTAATATCAAATACAGCTAAGGATAAAACTACGATGGAGGGAGTGAAACCTTAGGTTTTAGAGTTTGCACAAAGGGTACACATGTGATATAATCTCATGTACAAGTACACTATATCTAAGAAGTATAAATTAAATTCAAAGAAGAAACAAAATTCAAAATAATTAAGTGGACAGATACAGAACAAAGATTTAACAAGAAACAGAAATGAACAAGAAAGTCACAAAAATAACTATCCTCGTACCATCATGTTCTTCAGAAGAGTGAGCCACACCACACATCGTACTTGTCACACTTCCAGTGTCCGAGAGAAAAGTTTGTTGTTAAGTCATGGTCATTGGTCAGTGTGCATCAGTATTGTAATAATTAATTAGATCTGCTGAAAAATGTGAATTCTAATTTATGAGGTAGAATGATCTTTCAAATCATGACCAAAACAAAAACATCAGATGCAGGGAAAAAAATAATTGCATCAGCGATTTTTAGCCTTATGTGAACTACATGTACAGAGACGTACAAAAAGTATTCGGTCACCAAGTTTTTTTACTATATATTTCATATATTATAAAATGACATTTTTTCAAAAAATTATTGTTGAGCCATTTCCAATCCGATTTTGATATAGTTTTCCCTGTTAATTAGATAATTTCATGCAGTTTTAGAGGATAATTTTGAATTATTTTCATAAGTTGTAGTTTTCAAGCTTCAAGTATTTAAACAGAAAGTAAAATTTTTGTTGTGGAAAATCCTTATATGTGCAAGTAAAAATATGACATCATATTTTTACTTTGTGTATAAATCATTTGTTCTCTAAAATATCAAATAAGAAAATTATATCCAAATCAACAATAAAAATTTATTAATTTTTCTATTTTATTGGCAAATTTTAACAAAATCGGATTAGAAATGGCTTCATGATAATTTTTTGAAAAAATAAGATTTTACATAGAATAT